>JAVQJG010016709.1:0-10140 GCA_036024015.1 Craterocephalus amniculus | reverse complement strand
TGATTCGCGGACAGAAACAAAAACAAAACAACTCACAAAGCAGCGCGACACACACTCGTCTGTCCACACTGGAAATAAACAATAAAAAAGACTTCAAACATCAGCAGGGTCTGGTCGGCTCTGGAGTTTTAACGTTTCCTCCCACATTTGGAGCTGAAGTCACGTAAAATTAGCTGATGCAGCGGTGAGGAATTAAAACTTTTATAGAGACATAGCTCATGTTGTTTTAGCTTCACATGTGTTGGTGTCGCGTTAGCATGACGCCGCGCTGGAAGGCCCGCATTCCGGCGATGTTTTGACTTTCAGTGGAAATGCTTCTCTGAATGGGCCGGACCATTCAGGACTGTACCGACCCGACCCGTCCTCCTCAGTGGAAACGAAGCTTTAGGCTGCTCTTCCATGGGACCAAGGAAGACTCTTCAACTCTCCTACAAATACTTAAAATACTTTTTATTTACTGTAGATTTTTAATAAAAAAACAAATTAAAACAAAACAGAAAAGATGTCAATACCATCTCAGGATATCACTCAGAAGAGTAGTCCAAAAGTGAACCAATTAAACCAAATCCTACTGCACACAAATGAAACCTCACTCTGACAATCTTTCTATTCATATCTCGTCTTTCATTCAATCATGTCGAGGTCAAAAGGTCATTCTTTGGAAAGTTTGTTTAGATGAATACACAACCATGCTGACTCAGCATGATTATTCATTCAGCTTAAGGTAGATAGTGGATTATTGTTAAAGGATTATTTAAAATTCCTTGGAAATGTTTTATGGGACACTTATACCCCTCATATGTAAAAAAAAAAAAAACAAAACAAAAAAAAATAGAAATAAAAAGGAAGAAGCATATCTCAGACTACTGTTGCTGTAGATGAGATTTCCACATTTATAATGCACTATGCACACACAGAGCAAATAAACTGGCTGGTTGTTTCACAGAAAAGCAGAAAACTTGTCATCAAAACGAATCCATGTCATCCCACAGTCGAGCAATCCCACGTCTCAATCTTGTTCTCACCAAGGCAAACTCATGGGACAACCGCCCATCGGGAGGGAGTTTGGCTCCGAAGCCCAGCGCAGGGAACATCTTGTCGCTGTCGTAGTCCTGGATGATTTCTCCCACTGCCTTCAGGGCCATGGCATAGGCATTCAGCTGGTAGGGGCTCATGTAATGGAGGGAGGTGGGCTGGGCTGGGTTACCTGTTTGCGACAGAGGGAGTACAAGACACTCTGTGAATCAAAATGCCACTCAGAAAATATAAGTCATAGGAAAACTATGAATATTAAAATACAAAATATCACATAATCAATAATCCATCCCTGCATTTGATGTTTAAATTGATTTATAGGAGCCATGTTAACTAAATCATGGGAAAAGCTGCCTCAATTTCTAAAATATGCTTGACTAGTATGTAATCTACTACTGTCTAGTGCAGCACTAAGCACTTCTTAAACAACTGTCTAATAGAGTTTAAGTGTGTCAACAAAGCCCGAGTAGATCAATCACTGCTTCACAGATGTGATTTGTCTGCTAATTATCTTAATTTAATATTAATATGAAGCTTATTTTCATCTCCTTGTGTGGGACTGACTAGTCATGCAACTGCTGCACTTGATTTTAGCCCAAGTGAAGTTTACTTAAGTCCAAGTACACCTAGAGCATAAACATATTAAAGCTACTATTTGACAGGATTTAAATTAATTGCTGCAGTCTGTCCTGCAGGACTTGAGCTCTAGGGTAGATGGATAACAGGGCCTTTAATCACAGCTTTCACAGCACATTAGGGTACCGAGCTTCAGCTGCCAAGGGAGATGGAGAGGGCCATTAGGAAACATTTGATTCTCCACCTGCATATATTTGAATAAACTTTCCCAGAACAATTAAAGTGTTAAGTGTGTGTTTGTGTGTGGGTACATTTACAAGAAGCCTCACCATTGGAAGCTGTGAAATCAATGGCCACTGTGAAGTTAATCTGGGTCCTTCAGAAACAAAAAGAGAAACAACTTATCATTTAACAATCAGTCTTTGAAATTCATGGAATCCATCCAATAGTTGGAAATTTGAGTCAAAAGCATCAACATGAACCCTGTGATGGTAATAAAAATGCATTCTGCAGGTTATTCACCTCATAAACATGCAGGAGCCGCATAAAAATATCTTTTCTGAAATTTTGAAACATATCTTTTGAAACTCGGTCCAGATCTTCCGTTTGTTACATCTGTGTTTTCTTCAACTGTTCAGAACTGTGATAGTAAAAGACAATTCAGACTTTTTTTCTTTTTCTTTTTCTTTTTTAACAGGCTCATCCTACATGTTTCAACAGTGAGAATATTCACCTACAATGTGCAGATAAAAGTAACAGTCAAGTTATTCATTGATGAAAAAAAATGAAAAAGGTAGCACATGTCAATAGAGAAGTCAGTGGTACTCCCATTTATGGACTTTATTGGCTCGCATCACACTAAATTGTTTACGCATTTTGGCTTGAAGCTTTTTCCAAAGCTTCAAGAGAAAAAATGCTCTGTTGAAGGTTTAATGCCGAAACACATTAGAAATTACATGTAATGTGAGCCAATAAACTCCATACATGTGAGTACCACTGACTTCTCTAATAGGGTGTGCTACCTTTTTCATTTTTTCATCTATACAAGACAGGCAAGGCATTCCCACAAAAAATTACAAGTTGAAGCGCAATTTCTTCCCATTTCTCCAGTTTTGAAGTAATTCATTGAGTCATGACTGTTCATCCTCTACAGCCACCTTAGAAAAGTTTGTATTGCATCAAGCTAATTTTTTGGGGTTGTTTTAGTCTGGAATAAACTTGTGGCCACACTTTCAAAAGAATTCAAAAGTCCAGGGTATCATGGGTATCATACCGGGGCAGACTTGGTTTCTCATTTTAAACCATAATTTTATGGTAGAACACATGGTAGATGAATGATTAAGCTTTTCTTATCAGACAGAACCTGAAAGATTTTGGAATAAAGACAGAGCAAACAGAAAAAAAGATGGATTATCAGAGAAAAACAGAAACAAGCAACACAATCCTCGACACCTATCACAAGAAAGCTGCACACCTCTCAATCAAAAACATTCTCTCACTTGTTAACCTGCAAAGACAGGATGTGGTTACACAAACTGTCACAGCTTTTCACACGAATCCCCTGCACTGCCACACAGAAAAGCCTCTCCATCTACCGTACACATGTCTGGTGTCAAACACCGAGCAGCTCATCATCTTTGCCGCCAAGGCAGGACATGGGAGGCACAGGCACACAGCAGTCCACAGGTGACAGGAAAAAGTTCCTGACACTTTTAATGATCACCCAACAGAAAGTAGGCGGGGCATTCTGGGTTTCTCATGGCTTTATGTAGCGGTATAGGATAACCTGCATCCGTTTACCTAAATGCTCCAAGTTGTTTACAACAGCCATAACTTCTAACAGCTTGAAACAGCTGATAATCGATAGTTAAAATTACTTTGATAGATGTATGGATGGACATGGGGTTGGACTATGAAGTGCAAAACTTCCATAGTATATCTCTGGGTTAATATAAACTACTGAAGGCACTGCTTTTTCAGGTCTTAGATCATTTTAGTGTCAGCGGTTTCAAGAAATTGAGCCACTAGAGAGAACCGAAGCCTGAAATATATCTTTTAAAAAGTTAAGATAGTTGAATTAGAAAAAAAAACCGGAATACAATCATTTGCCAATGATTTAAACACTTCATATAATTATAAATAGTTGAAAGAGACTACAGCAATAAAAAACAACTATTTTTTGTAGCTATATATACTACTGAAACTTCTCCAACATGGTATAAGATTGAGACCTATGGATACATTTATGCTACTGTAAACAAGACCTTGTAAGAATTACTTGTATCCGGCCACAGTGTTTCAAAATGCATGACTAGGACAGCTGCAATCAAACTGCAGGCCTGAAAATGGCATCCAAAGCAAAAAGGTGACGTCAAGGTAATTTTGTGTATCTTTATTACAACCAATTCTGGTTCCATAGAAGCAATACTGTGCTTAATCTATTGAACATGCAAAAAGCTCATCAAAAACTGCCAGTGAAACTGGTTACAAACATCTTTCCACACAACCCAACCTTGTCTATAATAATGTAGTAATAAAAAGCAACATCACAGTATGTATAGTGCAGGACTAAATGTTTATCTTAGAAGCGCATAGGGCTTTTTGACAACTTGGTTTGGACCTAAAATACCTTAAAAACAACCAGCTGGTGCAACATTTTCGCAGACTTCTCGTTCAACTCCGATGATCCTTTGGCTTTTTCTCCTGTCAACATGACGTTATTTTTGGATTTTGAAATGTCTCTTTACCAGCTAAAAAAATGAAAACTTATGTCAGCCTCAGCAAGAATTAAGGCTACTGAGCAACTGTTAGAAATCCTACGCATCGTACAATAACCATAAACATGTTAACCCTCTTATTTTGCCTGCTATACAATAATTGCATTGGCATACTAACGATATACTGGAAATAAAGGAGTATATGTTCCTGCTGCTACCATTACTGCAAAAGTATTTTTTTAAATGGTTTTGGACCCGTTTATTATTATTAGAAGAGAACACATCCTGCAACAAATTTCATATTAAAGAATTTGAACCTCTGGTCAAAAACTTATAGCACTCTATAATTACATGGTTCTATATGTGTAGATTTTAGTTCAGTCACCTTGGACAAAATAAAGTCAGAGCAGTTTGTGGCCTTAGAGCTGCTAAAAGGTTGATGAAAAGGCTCCACCCACAGGTTGACATTGTGAAAACGGACAAAATGTGAATTAAAGAACTCTTAGTGAGTCGGCTTAATTCACCCACATCACGAAAACACCAAGAAAAAACACTTTAAATGGATTTTAAAGGAGACAGCTGCAAGGACAAGAGGACACAGAGTGATTTCTGGTCCAGTTCCCCACGCTGGCACAGATGAGCTTCAGCCAAGCAGTCTAAATTATGCATGCCCTCTTTCTCTCCTGCAATATCGCTCAGTCACACATCCATAAAGGTTGAAAGAGCAACGGCGATTGCATGGGTATAAATGGGCAGCCAGAAATACAAGGCGAATATGGAAACAGAAAATTAAAAGATGACAACAGCAGGGCCAATAAGAAACACGTCACCAGGAAATTTCTGCATAAGAAAAGTGCAATGACAGTGTTTGTTCCTATGACTCACAACTATGAAGTGTATTTCTGAAGATGCCAAGAAAAATTCTGTAAAAAGAAGCAACAACCCAAGTTTAACCAGCTCAACGCCTCCACATGTAAGATGTAACGGTTAAGTCATGGCCACTAATTAACATGATCAACCGTCTGCAGTCTGTGGTTATTTTTTCCCGCTACTGCTTTTAATTTCTCCTGCAGATCTACAAAGCCGATGTCAGCTTCTGGCAAAACAAACTGAAATCTACATTTAATGTTCATGCAATCATTTGACTCATAATGGGGTGACTTTTGTTATCCAGACAGGCAGATGCAAGACTCTTTAATGCAGATGATGTAGTTGACCTTTTAAACAGGCACTTATCTGAAACATTAGTTTTATGACTTACTTCTTCTGTCTTTGTGTTTCTTTTTCAGTCTTAATTTGAAAAGTTTTATCAACCTTTGGCCTTTCATTGAGATTACAACACACAACATGCAGAAAATCACTCTTGTTTAACATCTTAGGCACAATGAAAAGAAACTTACTTTACATTTTGACAGGGGGGAGAAAAACATAAGACTGGAACTTTGCTATGGAGGAGGTTTAAAAACATCACAACGAGTCTAATTTGGAATAAATTTCTACATCAAACTCTAAACTCAGACTACAAATACCCAGTTTTCTCATTGCCATCTCCAGCCAAATTGTACCTTATTCACAGGAACTTGAAACTCTTGTTTTTTAAATCTTTCTTTGCTGAAAATTCCCATCAGTAGTTATGGAGTTGATGTAAATAATGAGTGTCTTTAGTTGAAGAACAAGTTTTCATGTCATTCGCCTAACATGTCATATGCATTTTCTTTTTTTTTTTTTACCACAAACAGGGTTCATCTTATATAGAGTGGAGGACTTGTGACTTTTAACAGGTGAATCAACCATCTTACACCATGTGATCAGTACAAACTCTGAATATTTAAAAGGAAATATGCTGCCTGCTACGTAAACTGCTCACTACTTGTGCTTCAGTAAAACACGCTGCATTTCTACATCAATGAAAGTACAAAAACAAAATCCAGGTCTTTGTCATTTTTCTGTGAAGCTGTTGAGTCTTGCTGATCTTAAAAGACATGTTATGTGTGTAATATATGAATTGGTTTTAGGGTGAATGGGGAATGCCTCTATATCCAGCTGGTTCTGTGTCAGTCACAGATCTGCTCCTGCTGTTAAAGCCCTGCAGTGACTCAGCCAGGAGTCAATGTGACAAAACCGTGCACAGTGGGAGCAAATGATGAGGGGGGCTGCACTTAATATTCAAATAAGCTTTCTAGCAGACTGAAGAGGCTGCCTTCCAAAATTCTCACAGCATCTCCTTGCTGTGCTCCATGCAGCAACTACTTACATTAGATTTTTAGATTTAGATTTTAATTCCTTTTTCATGAACCCAGTCATAAAAAAAGAAAGACAAACTAGACTCATTCACTAATAACTTCTCTGTCAAGTTTAACTTATTTCTTTTTAATTTATCTTGGACATGGATGCACACGTATTAGCCGCTAGTGTCAAAAAGCAGCGGTCAACTCTACTCTTTACGATATCCAAAAGTCGAGAAAAATCTAGGAAGTTGAGAAAGGTTGTAATTGTAGTTAGTGTGAGGTTTTTCTAAAAATGTGCAAACGTTCCAACATACAAAAAAAAGCTTGAAATTTGTTTTAAAACAACAACAACAAAAAAAACCAACCTAATTTCCAGTTACCCAGGGCACCGAGGTGAACCATGTATGCATGAAAGCACTGAGTGGTCTAAAAACAGCATCAGATGTGTGATGTGACCATTCCTGATGATATGCAAACAGATGTTGCTGGTTGGATGGCATCCATGTGGAGAAAGGGACGGAGAGGAAGGCAACTAAGAACTGACGTAACTATAAACTGTCAAAAACATTGATATTGAAATATTGTGCCTGTTCAGTCGTGAGGCATATTCATCATAATTCAATTCTTTTTTCAAAGAGCTTAGCACAGCGTCTTCAGACGAGTGTCTGCTCTTCTTAGTAATGATAACCTCTCAGAATGATGCGTCTATTCTGGTTTAAATACTCAGTTCACAAACCAAAACAAGCGGGAACAATATCTGTCACTGTGAATGACAGGTCTGTGTTCAAAGACACTTCCCAAATGAAAAGATATCACCAACAATTCATCATTTTATCGTCATTCTTGCAAAAAGGAAAAAAGAGGATTCTGTTGAAATCCAAAGGGTGGTACTAATGTTTTATCAAAGGGAGAAAAAAGAATGATTGAGATGGAGCCCTCTCAAATCAGTCATTTATGCTAATGCTACCCACGGGTCGTGTTCCCAATTAGGTCCAAATGAACAATTAGCTGATTGGGTTGAAACTGAAAAAAAAAGCCTGTCAATCAGATGACAAGAGTGGTGGAGACGAGATGAAAAGAGAAGAGACTTGCAAGGAAATGAAACGAGAGGACTGGCAGACTGGATGAAAAGATACCTGAAGAGACGGTCCAACTAGATTGAGAGACACCGGGGATATCAGGGGAAATGCACAAGGCAGCACTTAGAAGGGTGTGTGTGTGTCAGTGTCTCGACTTTGCAAGCTTGGGTGTGTTTACATTTTTATGTGTGACTGGGTCCATTTGGATCCTCGCACACAAATGCACCGTGTTCCCCATTATGCAATTGGAGTATGTGCGACTGGACCATTACAGTCCATTTAAGTTTCTAACAGTGAAACAGCACTTGGGACTTCATTTAGCCACACAAGCATGTAAGCGCAGCCAGCTAACACTTCCAAAGCACTTCCAAAAAAATAAGAGATAGGAGGGGAAAAAGAAATGGTAAGAGAAGCCACCCTCGGCCTGAGAGATTCAGAGTGCTTTCAGACTTGCAGTGCAGCTGGGAACGTGTTCTTGTTTAAAGGAAGACGATGATGGGACTTCTCCATTAGCAGATAGCGACAGATTTAGTGTACATATGCCAGGACATGTGGTGAGAGCTTATGCATGCTCTCCTTAGCTGCAACTCACACATTCGGTCAAACTGGGTGAGTTTACTACGTACAATGATGAAGAATTCGTTCTAAGGCGTTACATGTCAGGGTACTAAGCTGTGGTCCTTAGCAGGCAAATACAAAATGTAGGATTTAATAGCATCCTTTTTGGCTTTGCATACACACATGCCTTCAAGTCTAGACCAGTAAACTGCCTAAACATGTGAAACATCTGCTTCTAAGGAGGAACTGATGACCAGAAATCAAGTTCACTTATTCAACAGCAGCTAAGCCTCTTCCAATGGAAACAATAAGGATACACACTATTTGCATACACTACGGCTTTTTAACATTGCTTAATAATTAACCAAAACTATAAATAACTGTGGATTAAACTTTCATGTAAACTGAAGGTTTTTGTTGCTTAAATCAAATTAGCAAATATCCATATTTATTTCAGAGTTGTGAGACGATCAGACAAATAAAAAATTAAAAATTTTCTCTAAAAGTACTTTAGAAAAAAGTTAAAAAGTTAGTAGACTTTCTTTATAACACCTAAAAACTGACAGCTACAAGGACAGCATGAACAGAGACACCGTGATGACATATTTGTCCAAAGTTGCAGCCTTACACACACACACACACGCTTGACAGTCTCCCCCTCTGTGACTCTAATGAAGGCAGAGTGTGTAGGCGAGCATTTATGCCATGCCTGGGTGCACATGGTCAGGCCTTCTGAGCAACATACATCCACAAGCACATGTACAGAGACGTGTGTACACACAAACAATAGCACAGGGTCTGAGCATGTGCACACACACACACACACACTTCAGAGATTGAGGCCTGACTTAAGGTCATCCCAGCTGCCAGTTTCTCTCTCTCTCTCAGTCTTCTCATCCTCTTGCCATTGTCCTCTCACATGCTAATGTACACTTTTTCATCTCATTTCTTCACAGTGATGGATCATTATCTTTGACACTTTGCAGACATGCAGTCATGATGGGGTTATTATCAAGACGGGGACCAGGGCCCTCGGCGTGTCAACTCTCATTAACAGTACAAGCCTTGTCTCTCAGTGTGGGATCAATGAAAGTTTGCCCACCGACTTACCCTCCTTTGATGTAATCCAGAAAGGTGACTTCAATGTCCACTAGGAATGATAGTAGTGTTACCTGTGAATGAATGAAAGGAACAATAAAGCTCTATAAAAAAATGTCTTGACCAGGTGTTAAAGTGAAATGCGTTAGAAACTGAGTAAATAAAATTTCCACATCTGAGAACATAATCTCTCAGGTTTCATCAGTTACCGTTCCAGAGTTGAGGTATTTTTTCTTCTTCCCTTTCTTCTTTGGATTTACCACCTAGAAAAAACAGATTTAGACTTATGAAACATAAACTTACTTTACTGATCCTCTGATTCAGTCATGAGCTGTTAAAATCAAATAAAACCTGATATGAAACATTTAACTCTCTGTTTCAGCCACTCGGGCTCATCTGAGTGAGGTTTTTGTTCATCAGCAGCACATTTAATTGAAGAAAGAAAAGAGCTAAAAGTGCTTTACCAGGTCTTTATTTATTTATGTTTATTTCTACTCAACTTCAGCACTTGTAATTGGATGCAGACTAACCTGTGACTTCATTACAGAAATATCTAGTGCTGTTAAAAGCATGCCTTGTTATGATGGGTGGGGCAGGGGGGGCATCATTGTGGCCCTGCTGCTTCGCCCGGCTGCAGCCTGCCTTCCAGCTTTTAATCTCACTTAGACACTTAAACACAGAACACAAATAACATCTGCACACACACACACACGTTTTGGGGGGCGGGACATGGGGGGTCGGGGGTGCGTGGATGCACAGGTGACCGCGCTCCCTGCTCCAAAAAATTACTGCCCCCCAATTTTAATTTTAACCTTCTCTTTTAATTGCAAACACCACATGTAACATCCC
>JAVQJG010016695.1:0-31258 GCA_036024015.1 Craterocephalus amniculus | reverse complement strand
ATTGCTGCTGACCATATCCATCCCTTTCTGAGCACAGTGGAGCATCTTCTGATGCTGCTTCCAGCAGGATGATGCTCCATGTCACAAAGCTCACATCATCTCCAACATGACAATGAGTCAACCGAACTCCAATGACCTCCACAGCCACCACATCTCAATCCAATATTCCAGCTTTGGGATGTGGTGGAACGGGAGATTCTCATCATGGATCCAGCAACTGTGTGATGCTGTCATGTTGATATGGAGAAAAACCTCTGAGAAAGATCCAACAAGGTGTTGGAAACCTATCAAACTAAGAACTGAGGCAGAAAAAGGGGTCCAGCCTGGTACTTGGAGGTGGACCTGATAAAATCGTCAATTTACTCTCTCGAAATGCTCAAAAGCATAAAATTAAGAGGTTAATTTAAAATGTATATACACCTTGAAACTAGAAACTCACCTGTTTGTATGTCCTTCCAAAGAACCCAAGACTTTGATCGGTCTTCAAAAACCACAAAGCATCGCTCCTTGTCCTGATCTATCTGGTTGGAAAAAGAAAAAAAAGATTCAACAATTCTTCAGTCTAAACACGAAGCACACTGAAGGGAGCAATAGAAACTATTACATAGGGATGTTGATTAATCAGATTTTAATCTTAATTATGATCTGGGATTTTAACGATCAAGAAAACAAAATGATCCGATTTATTTGCTCTTCCCCAATTTCCTCTTGTCCTGCTTTCAGTTGTAAATCCAGTGCCACTGGCAGACAGTTTAGCTTAAAAGATCTGAAACGCGGTTTTCTGAGCAAGACTGGGGCATTTTATCACGTCAGTGATAAATGAGTTATCAAAATAATGCAGGAGATGGCGACTCAAACCGTTCACCTGTCGAGGAATAGAAAATTTAACTTAAACTCAAGATATGGAGTTCTGATGCATTCAAGGCAGCTTGGGAATTACAGCTCAAACAGTCTACCTCAGACAATGACAAAGTAAATAGAAAATAAATAAATAAAAAATCAGGAATAATGTCTTTAAAGTCTGTGTTGGCTTCATAACAGCTAAGAAATGCTATAGATATATGTGTTACATAAGTATTATAGGCAAATATAAATATCTTGTTAAAAAATGTTAGACTGACAGTTCCATTAAAATATCATTTAAACAATGCTGTCTTTAAGATATGTAGATATATGCTATAGTCTGAAATCCTTAAGATGGCACTCTTTAAAAGCCACAGTAATTGTTCAATAAATCAGAGTTAGTGAATTATCGTTTGAAATCTTTTATTTTTATTTTGTTCATTGACTATTACAAATCATTTATGTATTTATTTTTACATTCAGTTAAGAGAAAGTACCAGGGCTGGGAGATCCTGCTTGTTTAGACAGAGGTCAGGGTGGGGAGAGAGTACCTATGCTCTCTTTGTTAGTGTGTGAGTAAATATTCATGATTATGTGTGAGATATAATGAGCTGTACATTTTTAATTTCTGTTATATCGTGTAGTATGAAGGTTTTTAATTGTTATTATGAAAACAGTTTTTACTATGTAAAGCACTTTGTGTTGCTTCTGCATGAAAATGCTTTATATATAAAATTCAAATAAATGATCAAGATCTCAATTTCATTTAAAATAATCATGATTACTTTTGCATAATCAAGCAGCACTACAGTTACATGTAAACAAAAGGCAACCGTCCAGGGAATCATGCCAACACACAAAAATGACTAATTAAATACAATAACCTGCATTGCCCCTTAGAAAACGTAAGCTTCCTTCACACCAACCTTTGTGACTGTCCCCAAATAGAACAACCCATCCGACCACCGGGCCAGAACATCCTGTCCCTCTGTAAACCTGGTAGACATGCCGTCTTCCCCATACTCCTCTCTTACAGAGAGGCTGCTTGGTGACAAGGAGACAGCCAGCTGCTGCTGCTGGGGGTGAGATCTGTGATGGACAGGCAGGTGATCCACAACCCCTGAGTCTCTGAAAAAGGGGGGAGGGGCAGCACAAAATGAAAAGACTTGCACTTAGGATATAATTTAACTGAACTGGGACGTTTTCTGTTGCCTACGTGCTGCTTACATTTAACAAAAATGTATGTATATACTGCTGCACGTAAAAATGCTAGCAAAGAAGCTATGAGATCTAAACTATTAAATAAAATTTTAAGACACAGACTCTTATTTTTTTGTTTGCAATTTTCTGAAGTTTTTTTCTTCCTGCATGTGCAATAAGATTCTGAATGTACAAAAGGGGATTGTGTGGTTGTAAAGTAGCTTAGAAAACAATGAGGGGAAATGCATGCCATTTCACCTCGAGTGAGCACACACAACAGGTGATTATAATCAGAACGAGTGCTAATTGGTAATTAACCAGAGGCTGACCATTTTCATTGCCTTTCCAACAACAAAAATGCTAAGATTGTTAAAGCTGGCATCCAAGAAGCAGCGTGACAGTTGTCGCTTTAGTTTTAACCATCTTAACTTAAATAGTTTTAGTATTTCCGAGTAAAATATTGAGTAAAATTAAAACCCGCGAGGGATTTCTTCCCCATTGCTTCAGCCCGACTGTCTTTGGGGTCCCTTTGTTCTTGTCATCAGTCAGTATAATACAATCCCTGGAGAGGATATGTACTCATTTAAGGTTGTTTTATTAAATTATTACTTTTAGATATCAGATAAACAGCAAGCAGACCATACAGCTTGAGTTAACAATCCGCATGCAAAACAGTAAACTCGGCCAGGTCGCTGACCATCGGACCCCCCCCCCCCTCCCAACTGGGAGGAAAACATGATGACAACAATACCTCATTCGGTCACCTCCGCTTCTACAACTGACTCCTGAGACAAAATAGCTGGATGGTGAGGGGGGTGTTGCTTTCCCTTGGTCGTCTGGCAGATTAGTTTATTTCAAATATGTATCCCGACAACTTGCTGAGCTTGCGCCTTCTTCAGAAAATAACGAACGGCTCATTTTCCCCCTGCACGTTCGCCATTTTGGTTTCCCGCTGATGGTCGGGGAGTGCATTATGGGAAGCTGCAACCACCGCTGCTGCTGGTCGGTGCCTCCTTCACTGGTTTTTTTAAACATTTGAAATGGTAGGCAGGGCATGAAATAGTGCGGCAAATCCGCCCCTTAAAGAAGCATAATATCCTGTTTTTCTCAAGTTTTTCCTTTAAAAAAAACTCTATTACTGATTAAAAAGGAAGAAACGTCAAACTATTTAGACTTTTTATTAAATTGTTAATTATTTCTGATAATTAAGTGTGTTTTGGAGCGGTGTAATAATTCAGGGAAAGTTTTCCATAAAGTATAAACAACTGGTTCATGTTCGTGACCGGAAGTTATAATTTAATATGAAAAGTATGGAATAAAGGAAATTATTTTTCTCATAGTTCTTGTTTATAAGCACCTTTTATTTCAATGTCTCCGCAGTATTTATCTGAATTAATCGCTATAATTGGTGATCACTGGTACAAATCACTCCATTTTGAAACTATTTTATTTTATAGTGGAATCTTTAGAATCTTATTTTTATATTACACCATGCAGTCTTCCCATAGACCTGAATCAGGTGTTTCAGCAGTGTTTCTTTTTAATTGTTTATGCTCAGCAGCAAGTAGGCTAGCAGTGGAAATGTAAACAAAAAAAATTAGTGTAAAGTAAAAAAAATACAACAAAAAAATTGAAAGTAAAACATTTACAGTACAAAATTAAAGTTAATTCAAGACATGATAAACACATTCCATTCAGAAATACATATAATTGATTAATTTAGTCTAATCTGATGTTAAGTCATCAGACCTAATACTTGGTTCCCAATGAAGGGCACCAAAAAATATTGTCTTGAGCAATGTCATAAAAGGCTGGATTCACTTGAACACCAAACTGCTAGACTGAGGTAAGACATGTAAAAAAAAGTAATTATTTAAAATAAGCTGGAGACATTCAAATACTACCTTCAATAGCTACAAAGAGCAATAATTATTATTTATGGGATTATTTGCCATCATCAATAGGTTGAAAATAAGAAAGAAACCTTCTTTCGTCCAAGTACGCACTGTGTATATCAAAAGGGCAGGCCCGGCCCAAGCCTTTAAGAGGCCCTAAGCAAAATTTCATTTGGGGCCCCCATACGTGTCATCACGAATCACGTGACCTTGCTATGTCCCCCACATTGGTTGGCAAGCTTCCCCAGAAGAGTCTATTCACTAGTGTCCATTTGGATGCTCTCTTTGTTTTTGTTTTTTTCATCCACCCCCCTAAAATAGCAGCACAAATGATTCTCATTATGTTATTTCTCTTTCTGACAACACCAAGCATCTGGATAAATGACGTTCGCCCGTTATCTGGAGAAAATAAAGCCAATGACTGCGATATTCACAGTCTCGAGTGCAGCTAGCTAACCAGTTTGCTACCCAAACATATCACTAGGTTATTTTATCCATAATCCTCCCACACTGCTGGGTGGAAGCCTAGAGAAAGCTGCATGCAGATTCAGAGATTCGTCTTCACAGTGTTTCAGTTCAGTGACTGTTCTTGTCTTTTTGGTAGATTTTACCTGCGGCGACAGGCGGTATGAACAGGTTCATGTTGATCTTCGTTCATGAAGCATGCACAGTATGAGGGGCTTACTGGTACCATGATGCTTTTTCCAGAAGGAAAACTGCATAGATCCAGAACATTGCGAGTGCTTATTTAAGCAGATAAAATATATGCATGTTTTGTCTACGATTAGAAGTGATCATCTGCCAGAAACGTAACAAGCAGCCGCGGGTTGCAGTTTCTCTCGGTGCTCCGGCGTTGCTCACAGCGAGCAACATGTCTGAATAGTTGCTCGCTTTCATCATCTGCTCTTTTTAATCTGTGAAATCCCAAGTGTGAAGCAAAATATATGTTTTCTGTCAAAATGGATACATTGTCACCTGGATTTTATTGTCACATACGTTTTGTAGCGAAGAATAGCAGCAGACCCGAGACACCGAGAGGACCTGAGCGACCTACGGTGGCTTCATCAGGTTCTGACAGATCATCACTTTCTGGCACATCCTAGAAACTCAGATGCGAATTAGATGTATTATCTGGTTTTGGTTGTGTTTAATGTTTAAAGTGTTTATCATTTGTTTAAAGTAGAAAATAAGACGTGGACGGATTTTACACGGTCCATCCTCCGCCGCCATCCACAATTATTTATTTTCGTGTTCGGCTGGAACAAAACGGAACGCTTTCCAGACTACAGTTGCAGTAATCTCTATGCTAAAGCCTACTAAGCTTGCCTACCAATATGGAGACATAAACACACAGTCACATGGTTTTGTGATGTATCTGCAAATCCTCAATAGGCTGCACCGTGTGTGTAACATATTCACTACCATTACCATGATATGTAATTTCTTTTAGAATTTACCATTGTCATTCTGACTGTTTTAAACATTACTTATGGAGCAAACTAAAAAAACATACACTGTAGTGTGAATCTGTGCCATATTAATTTCACCATTTGAAAGCTTAGATCAGCAGACCAGACACTGTTTTATTTTGTTTTTTAAAATTCAGAACAGGTATGGAAATGTGCAATTTCTCACAACTAAACTAAGTCAAATGACATTCAAATTGACTTCTTACATAATAGTTTTTAATTAAAATTAAAAAAATAACTAAAATACTTAATTTTTTTTTCTAAAGGCCAGAGGGATCATTTTTATATTTTTGTGACATGCCGACTTCTCTTCATGACTCTCTTGCCATGTAAATAAAAAGGAGAGCGTAGAGCAGATGAGGAGGAGGAGCTGAGGAGGACATAAGAAGGCCGTCTGTATATTGTGTCCCATCATGGACTGCACTTGTTTAGAAAAATCTCCAACAGAAAGCCATTTATCACGAATGCATTTTGCAATTTCACTTAAAAATACTATTCTTCGTTACAATCTGCATATATTGTAGGGATTTTACAATTAATAGTCATACATGAAAAATGGCCATGTACCCAATCCCTCACACAAATATGTACATGAACTCTCTAATATATAACCTATGATAAGTCGATAGGCGACAATTAAGGCCCATTTATGCTCCCTGACGGACGTATTTTGGGGCGTCCGTTCCAAACGTCTTCATGCGTCGCTGCCTTCATGCTTCCATGCGTCCTTTCTGTTGCTACGGCTAACCTCCGCTAAGCGGCAGTGCTGAGTTTATTATAAACTCCGCGATACAACGGAGATCAAACATCGATTGGCGGCACAAACGCGCGGCTATTAAGTGGCTTCTTACCACTAACACTCCCTGAACACTTGTAGAACTTTATTTCTAAAGCTTGTGCAACTTCTAATGTTTTTTCGCCGTCTTCGTTCTTCTTCTACGGTTTTCCTCTTCCTGTTTATCTTCTTCTTCTTCTCTGGTTTGTTTCTGATCTACTTTGCTCAACACTGACCCCACGGTTTCCGGTGGTATTACTCCGTCGTCTGCGTCGAGTGACGGATGCGCAAGCAGCCTGAAAACGCACCAAAAACGCACGAAATTGACGCAGAAGACGGACGAAACTTTCCGTGCGTGTGCGTATCCGTCATCTGCGTCGAGCATAAATGGGGCTTTAGATGAGTTCAGTATGTATTGCTAATTAAGTTGTTCGACTATCTGGACATGAAGTGCTCGGGAGGGGGCCCCCTAGTGGCCTCGGGCGGCCCTGGTTGGTGTTCTGGGAGGGAGGTGGAGCTGCATCTATACAACTTGGCTACTGGCCAAGGAGGTTTGGTTCGCCCAGGGCACAAAACTAGACATGACCGCCTCTGCTTGGATGCGGGATGTTGCGTAAACTGTAGCAGTAAATGATATTTTAGCAATAATAATATATAATAATAATAATTCTAAATTAATGTGAGTTTAATTTCACTTAAGCAAATAATGATTCCCGCAATGACATTTTATCATTTAATTTGATTAATGGGTAAGTTGTTTTTAATCTGAAAGGTAAAGACGGAAGTTGTCTTTGTCGTCGTCGCACATTGATGTTTTTAATACCTTTAAAGCTACATAACTACGCAACATTTTTCGTACAAACGATTTGGTAAAAAAACAACAACAAAAAAACAAAAACAATCTTTGACTTGACTCAGTCCGCTTCGAGGACATTTTTATAATTACGACCTGAAAACTCGACAAATGCTTGATTGGTAGAGCAATGAGTTGCACATGCGCACTGAACGTACTTCGTTCCCCTCTCTAGCTCGAGGTATGTTGGTTTTCTTGAAAATCAGCAGCTGCAGCAGAGTGCAGAGGAGCACGGAAAAGTGTAATATTGGGCTGATTTCCTTGGACTAGACAGCTCTGCAGCCGTAGATGATCACGAGGCTGAAACCAGGAGAATATGGGATCCTCTTGTTTTGTGACACTCGTTTGATGTTGAAGGCGCTTTCTCTTGTGTGCTTTGGATGATCTCCGACAGCCAGGTCCGCGTACTGACATGATCTATTTCAGTGATGGCGAAGGGTCTGTTTCCACGGGCCTGGGTGAAAAAGTCCTTTTATTTTCAGGTAAGACTTCTGTGTTTTGTGTGGAATTTTCTGAGAGAACCGGATTGTAGTTCACTGGGAATGAAACGATCGCGGAACTGGGAATGTAACGTTGTCACATCAGGCTGACAGCTGGGCAGTAAACGCGTCCAGGCGTCAGGCGGCTCCGGTGGATGTTGTGCTCTAAAATACCTGATGAACGTAAACGCGGAGGGAACAGAAGATTTGGCCGTCTGTCTGCTGACACAGAGCAAAGTACAGGCCTGCTTCCCAGAGTATCTCTAACATGAAAGCAGAAAATTGGTGATCCATGCCAGGACCTTCAAACTCACCAGAGAGGGGCTGTGTTAAGATCGGAGGTTTAGAAGTGGAAGGCTGGCCTCCCCAAGGGGCTCCACAATTTTAAGTGAGGAAAAAATTAGCTATAAAAATTAGCTTGAATGTGTCTGTAAAGTAAAGAGCTCAGACAGACCCGTTTTTATAACTTAGGCACACGTTGGAATCTCCCAAAACGCATTAAAGGGTGTCTGTCTGAGATGATCCACCTGACTTGTGACGAAAAAGAAACTAAGACTTTCATTTAGCCTATAGTGTCCACTTGTTTCATTCCCCTCAGCTGTCGCTGGGGACCAGCAATCGAGATCAATTTCCGCACCAGTTTCCTACTCCCCAGGAACAGGGAACAGATGCAAAAGAAAGAGGGTTGCATTTGAGTTGGAGAAAAAGTAACTTCACCAGAAATTGTCACTATTCTGCAACATTAAATGCAGTGTTTTAAAATTACTTTCAAAGCTGAGAAACGCTTGACCTTTACAACCAAAGTTGTTGCAGAGCCACTTTGTTTAATTTATAAACTCTTTTAAGGAATAATCAGTTAAAATTTTCATGATTTGGAAATGAAGCTACAAAGCACATCTTTTTGTGTATGGAGAGTATTATACGATTTCTAACATGTTTTTTTTATATTCAACACTTTATTTTCAGACAAACACAGACAATAAGGAAAACCAACAAGAGATACAACTTTTAAAAAAAACTTGTTCATCTTTTGACATTTGTATCTGTATTCGTCAGTGTACAGAATAATTCTGCAAGTCTCAAGAATAGGTCACTTTGAAAAGTTACAAGGTATACAGTTCAACTCAATTTCATAATTAAATTAGATTTTACAAGTCAATGTTACAAGTTAGAAAACTGGTTTAAGTTGAAACAGACAAGTCAGAAAATACAAGTAAATTTTACAGGTGATAAAATAGTCAGTTCTACCAGTCATGAAAAACAATGATGTATGGCATTCTTTGTACAACATGCAAGTCCAAGGCAAATTTCCCCTAGGTGACAATAACTCGTATCGTATCGTAAGTCGATTTTTCATGTCATGAAATACAAGTCTGACAAAACAACTTAAAAATACAATTTGAGTCATAAGAATATATGTCATAAAATAAATTCCAATTTTACAAATAAAAAAATATATGTATAAAAAGACAAATATAACTTACGATTCAATTTTACAAGTCATACAATAGAAGTAAAACTTGCAAGTCTGAAAAAGCAGGTATCTGAAAAGTTAAATGAAGAAGTACAAAACATTTATCAAACATCTTTTTAAAACTTACTTTTATGTCAGACTTGCAGAATAAATCTGTACTCGTAGATTTGGATTATTTGTTACACTTTAATATAGAGATACCATCTACATATCTTGTGTGCAAACAAGACTTGCTTCCTTGCCATCCTATCTTCATGTTAATGCAAGCAATAACATCTACAGAGATCTTTTGCTTTTTGTGTTGACACTGTTTGTAGATGTGCCGTGCACAGGTCCAAAGGGCTGTTCTGAGTTACAAGTCCACAATGTATCTGCATAACTTGTTTTTTCTCCCCCATGTATGAGACTTCACCTACACTGCAAACGGACTAAAATCTGCTTAACTGATACGCTAAAGTTCAACGAGCCATGTGTAACTTCTCTTGTGTAAGAATTTAATGAGTCTGCAGTCGTCACCCATCTTCTGTTCACCCAGCTGGTTGAACTTCAGAAATGGGAGGATACAGTGGGCCCACCATTGAAGCTGGTAGATGCAGAAACTGCAGGTCTTTCTTCTGTCAATCACTATGAGAATAGTTAATGAAGGTAACTGAATCTACCTGCCGTCAAATCCCGATCCTTCAGTTTGCATTGTGGGTTAGGTGCTGTTTAAGTTGCTTTGCCTTTACTTATTCAGTCATATATGACACTTTAATATCATAACTAGGCGAGATCTTTTTATTTGTAGTAAAAAAAAGACCCTACACACCTGCCTGAAGATGAGACAGAGTATAGTACCACAAGGATTAACTAACTCTTTCTTTGTTTGGGTGCCACTTCTTTAACTCAGATGTTGATTCACTCATTTCTGGATGCATCACCAGACAGTCAGCATGCACATGTGACTCCGAGTCCTGCTTTTATCCTGATCTGTGTTCTCTTCTGACCATGTTGTCTGGATTCTGTGCAGAATACATTCCTGAAGTCTCTTATCTGTCTGCTCATCTTCACGATGAGAACAAATTTCCAGCTCTGACTGGATGCTGCTGTAATAACATGCTGCAAGCAGTGGGTTTGATAAATTCAATCATTTACAGAAGGAGGCAGGGGAAGCAGTGCTTTCTCATATGCTTTGGTTTTACTTGGTGTCCAACATAAACACCCTGTAGAGTTTCATAAAGTTTATTTCTAAAGCACATTTAAAGGGATAATGTGTAACTTTTGGCCACTAACGATTGACCCAAATATCAGCCCAGTGTGAACAATACATGATTTCTGGGGTCATTACAGTGTTGGACGCATGTCGGGGCTCTGAAGGGGCTACCCTCTTCAGAAACCAGACATTGTAACTTTGTGTGAGCGGATCTGTCTCCCATGGGATCATGTGACCTGCGGTGCTTTGCTCTACAACTATAAAACACAGGGGGCTGTGCTTCATGCTACTTTTCCTTTAAAGTTGATCAAATCTTAACAAACTAAGGAGATGAACACGATGTCTGAGGAGCCCAGAAAGAGAGACTGTTTAATTTTGCAACAGTGTCAAGTGCCCTGTGGGAAGTTACCGGTTTAGCCTCCTGGTTTCTAAAAGTAATAGAGAATACTTTTTAAAGTCTTGTACTAAAGCATCACAAATGCTGACATAGAAAACAACACTATAAAAAAATCTGTAAAAGAAATGCATGAATAACAAAAATGATAAATGAAAAAAAAATTTTTTAGCCTGAATCATTCAGGATGGATCCATGCTTTCATGATGCTTCCAGCAGATTCTGAGCCTAGCATCTGAATGTGGAGCTGAAATGGAGACTCATCAGACCAGACAACTTTTTCCATCTTCTATTGTCCAGTTCTGGTGAGTCTGTGTGAATTGTAGCCTCAGTTTCCTGTTCTAAGCTGTCAGGAGGGGCACCCGGTGTCGTCTTCTGCTGCTGCAGCCATTCTGCTTTTAGGTTTCCCTTTACCAAAATATTGTAGAAATCTATTCTTTTATAAGAGGAAATGCTGGACTCATCTGAGGAGTGAAGCGGGATTAAACCTGTTGACATATCCCAGCATATTGTTGGAAACACAGACGTATAAGAGATTACCAATCTGATTCACGATAGTCTGTGTAGCCAGGGATGTAAATCAGTGAGTTTCATCCCTGCCAAGGTTTGTATGAACTTAAAACACAAAGATAATCCATCGTGTTTACACAACACTGTCAACACAGCACTTCAAAGATAAAAGGTATTAACTTGTGTGCCATGGTGGCTGAGGATTGTATGTTGCTGGGATTCGGTAAATGCTGAAGTTCACCACATAAGCTACTCCCATGTGATCTAAACAATGCCTGAATTGACCCACTGAAACAATGATTTCCTCAACATATCCATCAGTCAAATTGAAATAGATTTAACTTTAACATTTATAAAGTGCTCGTGGTGTTTAAATCTCTATGTAATGGGACCAAATTTTCCTCTGGCTTTGAAGCACTACTGCTGTATGGAATGTAAATTGATTTTAATTATTGTTATTATTACTAATATTTAATTATTGATATGTAATTATTATTGAGGGGAAAAAATCCACTATTAAAAATTGAAACATAAAAGATAACACATGGATAAATAGAGGTGTATTCCTGGTAGAACATGAAGAACATTATCAGAAGTTATAATTTAGATATTTTGTAATTATATGGAAAACAAGCTGACTGAATCAGATGGCAGCAACACATCTGTAAAAAAGTCGGAACATGAGCAACAATGGTCTAGAAATGTAAAAGTGATCAGAATGTAGTGTAAATCACTTTGAGTTGGATTTTTATGTATGAAAAGTAGTCAATGAATAAAGTTTGAAGTTTTGAAGATGGACAGAGGTTCATAAGTCCCAGACAATTGGATCTAAAAGTTGTGGAACAATTAAAAAATATTCCTCAGCCTTTGAAGATCCCAACATCTACCGTACAGTGTCTAATATTATTAAAAGTTTCAAAGAATCAGGAGGAAATGGATGGATGGCTGGTGTCTGGTCCTCAGGTAGCACTGCATTAAAATAAACAGGATTCTCTAAAATTCAAGACTATACTTATCATGTCATTAAGATAAGAATAAAAAAGATAATTTGTGGAAATTAGAATAAGTGATATAACAGGAACAAGAGGACATAAAATGATATATGGAAAATATAAACATGTATTGTCCATGTTAAATGGTACTTATTTCCTGCACATAGGAGGCAGTGGCAACTGGGTGATCTGTGTGCTGGGTAAGGTATTTATGCTCTACTGGGAATAAAAATACAGGTTGATTGGATTTTTAAATAATTTTATTTATGCTTTTGTTTACATTTTATTCAGCATCCGAAGATTTTTGGAACTTGGGTTTTGAACATGGTTGTTTTATCCCCCTGTTATAGCTCAAGCTCTGACCCTTCCTTTGTAATATCAACCACTGTTTGCCCCACCCTCCCCTCATCGCCATTATCACCATGGACACTAAGTCACTGCTTGGATTTATAGAAAGAACAGGACATGTGTTAAGAGAGATGTTGTAAGCCATGTGACCGGTGAATCCTGTGACTGCAGGACAATGAGATTTGCTTTAACCAGCCATAACCAACACGGTGTTTAACTCTGGAACAACTGGACCTCCACTTTCTACCGCATAATTACCGTATTGTTGCACACAATAACTAACCAGACAGCCAGTGCCATGTCGTGGGACACCTCAAGTTGTTTCCATAGTAACCCATGATTTGATCAGGGTTGAATGTCTCTTTCAGTGCACATTTATTATCAGTGTGACTTTGTACCTGCTCAAATTTTCCTGATCCAGATGTGTGTTTGTCCTCCTCTTTTTGTCCTCTGCCACTGCATCGCAGGCTCGGATCTCCTTTGTGAGGGTGAAGTACCTGTTCCTTACATGGCTGACTGTGTTGGTGGGCAGCTGGGTGCTCTATGTGCAATACTCCGCCTACACAGAACTGTGCAGAGGACATGAGTGCAAGAAAGCCATCGTGAGTGTTTGCAAATAATGTATCAGAATAAGTAACTGTGTTGTTCCTTAGCGCTCCTGAATGCTATCGCTCACATCCCAGGAACGGTAGTGTGTAAGTCTGTGGGGTAAACTGTGATTGATAGCTTACCCTTTAGGTAATCTGTGGAAGTTTTCCATGCATTTCTACCGTGTACAGGAGGTTCACAGTCCAGCCACAAAATGTAGCATTTACTCACATCCATTTTACCACCATCATTTATCACATTTTCATCACTATCACGACTATGTTGCTTTATTAGCCTGGAAATGATGATGAATCCACTTCTTTTTTTAACTTTCCACCAATCAGAGAGCTTACATTGAGGGTTACATCCAATCAGGAGCAGCCAAAGATCAACTAGTGAGCTGAAAGTTCTGTCTGTCTGAAAAGAAGAAAAACAATGGTCTTCTATGGCTCTAAGATGGGTTGGAGTTAGTTTGTGAGGGTAGGAAGTAAATGGTAGCAGAAATAAGGGTACTACTACTATTATTACTTCTACAGTCATTTAGCAGGTGCTTTTATACAAAGCGACTTAGAACTGACTATGAGAACAACACAAGCAATAAATCAAACAAGAGGCGACATCATGGTTAAGTTCTGGTCGGACTGCTGGGTCCAGTCGGACTCATGTGTTGCCATGCAGTGCATTTTTCTTTTTCCTTTTCCCCTAGTAGTTATGACGTCAGATTAGCATCACCGTTTGGCCATTGGTGAATCACGACAAAGCTGAGCTAAGTGGGCAAGTATTCTTTAAACAGCTGAGTCTTTAGCTTGCTCTTAAAGATGGATAAGGATACGGCGGATCGGATGGAGTTAAGAAAACAGAGAACAACAGAGGAGAAGAGTCTGGCTAGTGATCTGGTTCCACGGCAGAGTGTAGCAGTGGAGAGGGAGTGGAGCTCTGGATTAAGGAGTGAAGGTAGACAGGAGCCCTTTGGGTTATTGTTTTATAAGCCAGAAGCAGAGCTTTGGATTTGATCTGTGCTGCAAGTGGGAGCCAGTGAAGAGAAATTAACAGCGGGGTGACATGAGCTCTTGTGGGCTGGTTGAAGATCAGACGTTCTGCTGCATTCTGGATCATCTGCAGAGGTTTGACTGAGCATGCAGGCAGGACTGCATGAAATGACCAGAGCCTGAACCAAACGCTGAGTCGTGTGCTCTGTCAGGTGGGATCTAATCCTCCTCATGTTATAGAGAGCAAAACAACAAGACCGAACCACGGAGGCAACATAGACTTTAAAGGTCAGCTGATCGTTACCATGACACCAGGATTCCTGCAGAAAATGTAGGCACAAGAGTGATGGAGTCAAGCTGCACGCTTGTCTGCGGAGGCATGGAAGGACTGACTGGACAGACAATATGCCCAGTCTTGGACAGATTAAGTTGAAGTTAGCGATCCTTTATCCGTGCAGAAATATCAGCAAGACAGGCTGATGTTCGCATTGATATGGTTGTGTCATCACCAGGTGGGAAGGAAACGAAAAGCTGAGCGTCATCTCCATAGCAGTGGTAGGAGAAGCCATTAGAGCTGATGATTGCACGGAGTGAGGAAGTGTCCAGTGAAAAGGGGAAAGGGCCAAGCACCGAGCCCTGAGGCACTCCAATTCTCAACTCGTTCGATTTGAATACATCACCTCGCCAAAATACTGTGAAGGATCTTCCTGTGAGGTAGCACATGAACCACAAGAAGACAGATCCTGAGATGCTGAGCTCTGAGTGTGTGGAGAGGAGAGTCTGCTGGTTGAACGTGTCAAAGGTAGCGGACAGGTCCAGCAGTAGCCGGTTGTGCCAGGCTGAGTTGGTCAGGCTCAGAGAACTGGTTACAGATGGTAGCAACTTTTTTAGTGAAGTAGAGAGCAAACATTTTCGCTGTCAACACCATGGGAGGCTGAGTGGGTGATGGAAATAGAAGGAAGTTAAACGCTGTGAACAGTTTTCGTGTGTTGGGAGCATTGTAGACCTTGTTCTGATAAAAATCCATCTTGGCAGTCTTTGGGCTGGAAGTGAAGGATGAGTTTTTTCCGGTACTCTGACAAGTCAGTGTGCTCTCACCCTGAGTCCTGCTCTGTGGTCCCTTAAATCCTCAGTGAGCCATGGACTGGGAGGTTTTTATCTAGCTGGTTTAGACACCAGGGGACAGGGTTTATCCAGAAAGGAGGCCAAAGAGGAGCAGAGTGTTTCTGTGGCTTAATGAACGGATAGTAAGGAGAACTCTGAGTGGGAAGGAAAGGCAGAGCGAACCTTGTCAAACAGCTCTGTAGGTCTGAGCAATTACAGGTTTATCTAGTACGAAACAATCTTTGGAGCTGCTTGAGCCATATGAGCAAGAAGTTTGAGTTTGAATGACTCGGAGAGAACCAAGAAGTCATTTGCCTGTGATAGATGGATGTTCATGTCACCCAAAACAATCAATGGTGAACCATCATCAGGGATATCTGAGAGTATTATGTCCATTTCAGAGACAAAATCATCTATACTGCCTCCCAGAGGGCGGTATATGACAGGAATGTATGCAGTGATGGGTGAGGAGATCTTTACCGCATGACAAGCAGTTAACCATAGAGTTAAGCTAGGTAAATAGTTTCTGTTGTTTGTTTCAATGCTGATATTTTTCTCCTGAGAGCCAATACATGAGAGAATGATGTGCAGATGAGAAAAGTCTTGGTTCCTGTTGATGTGTGTTATTTTTCTACAAAGCACTGTTGGTATTCATTTCTGTTTTCATCTTCTGTTTTGCTGTTATGCTGCTTTATCTTTTGATACATTTATTTTACATTATTTAGCCTCATAATCTGACAACTGAGGCTACATAGTTAAATTTCTTTATTATATCCTCAGTGTGATAAATACAGGAGGGGAATCATCGATGGCTCAGCCTGCAGCAGTCTGTGCGATAAGGAAACGCTCTACATGGGGAGATGTCTGTCAACGCTACCAAACAACCAGGTATGAGGCAGGTGTGTTTTCTGCTCACTTTCAGTCAATACTGCGATTATTTGGGATGTTACCAGTTTGTTTGGCATTTTTCTGTTTCCCAGGTGTACACAGGAGGCTGGGGGGATCACAGTGGGATCATCCGCTGTAAGCTGGGGGAGGTTGTTCACTATGAGCTGGGAGAGGAGCCGGAGCCCCGGAGAGAAGCTCCTGTCTTTGACAAGCCGACCAGAGGCACCTCAGTGGAGAAGTTTAAAGAGATGGTCTTCAATCACATCAAGGTTGAGTGACATGAAACCAAGTCAGAAAATTCACAACCCAAAGTCCAAAAAGTTTTATGTGCTGGGTAGAATGAAAATTAAACAGAAACAATCATCTGCAGAAAGTCAAGCACACGCCAAAGACACTCATGCAGCCCATCCCGTCAGAGATGCTGGATGCTCCCTCTCCTCTTTAGTCTGCAGAACGCGCCGTCCATGCTTTCACATTTTCATCTCAGAGCATTTAAATGAGCTTTGGTCCAGAGAAGACGACGGTGTTTCTGTTCACACCTGGCTTCTTCTCTGCATCATAGAGCTTTAACCTGCATCTGTGGGTTTCAGGGTGAACTGTGTTCACAAACAGAGATTTCTGGATTCTGCCTGATTCCATGCACTGGTTTCCAGTAGAGAAACATGTCTGATCTCCAACTTCCAGCACACAGAGATTCCTCCTGTTTCTCTGAATCTTTGGATGATGTTACACGCTGTAGATGATGGGATCTTCAAAGTCTTTGTAATTTAATGTTTAGACTCTGCATCTCTGGTACGCCCATTTTATCCCCAGTCATCTTACTGACCTGTTGCCATGCAACCTGATTATGCACAGACAAAGCACAAAAGCACAGGAACATTTCGAAGGTCACACTCCGCTCTTTGAACATCTAGATACAGGAACTGTTTATCGTAGTCTGGGAAGTTGTTGCGATATGTATACTCTGCTGGCTGATATCGGATAAAGGTACATTTCTGAGTGCAGGCCTGACTGAAACTGAAAAATGTGCATGAATAAATTCTGGGAATAAACTTGTGTAGATGAAGTTTACTAATCAATATGTTCTGTATCCAGCTTTTTTTAAATTGCAGAATAAGATTAGTCAAACTAAAACTTGAATTGTCTGATCGTCCCGTAGTCCAAGCTTGGAGAGCAAGCCAATCTTGCCAACCTTGTCGCCCAGGTGCTCTCTGTCGCCGATGGCAACAGAGATGGACGCGTGTCACTTCCAGAAGCCCGCTCCACATGGGCCCTCCTACAAATGGACGAGGTATCTGTTTACTGTTTATAGTTTACATCCCTTCTGGCTACAGTGAAACTGATTTCTTCTCTCTTCAACCAGGTGCTGTTCGGCTTGCTGCTCCAGGATCGTGGACACACTCCTCGCTTCCTCGGTTACTGTGGAGACCTGTACATGACCGAGCGAATCCCCTACGGGCCCCTGTATGGCTTATCGTTGCCTTGGCCTCTTGTTTCCTGGGTGCCCCGCGGTGTGCAGCGCACCATGGACCAGTGGTTCACCCCGTCCTGGCCTCGCAAGGCTAAGATCTCCATGGGCCTGCTGGAGCTGGTGGAAGACATCTTCCACGGGACCTACGGCAGCTTTCTGATCTGCAACCTTGCGGCGGCGCAGTTCGGCTACACTGACCGCCACGAGCTGCGCCTGACCAACACCCAGGCGGTGGTGCCCGAGGACGAGTTCAGACGCACCATGCGAGTGCTGAAGTGTGAAACGGACGCGGACTGTGTGTACGGGGTGGACTGCCACACGTCCTGTAACCTGTCGGAGAAACGGTGCAGGGAGGAGCCGGCCCAGCCCAACCTGGCGAAGGCATGCGACACGCTGAAGGATTACCTCCTGCGCGGGGCCCCGTCGGAGGTCAGAGAGGAGCTGGAGAGGCAGCTGTACGCCTGTATGGCTCTCAGAGGTGATGCTGGACAGATGGACATGGAGCACTCGCTTATCCTCAACAATCTGAAAGCTCTGCTGTGGAGACAGATCTCACACACTAAGGACTCATGACTGAGAGGTCACACCAGTCAGTTCTTCAGGTGGAGCTGAGAACAAAAGATGCTGAGATTTATGAATAGCATATTTTATGAACTAACTTCCGTTAATCACTGAAGGTCAAGGTGAGGACCTATACCTCCTCCATCCCATTTCTGAGGTTTGGGGCTTGGAAAACACTTAAGTTCTCTGATAAAACGATGGCATCAGGCAAACTTTTAAATGGTTCATGAAAACACTTTGAAATGTTCATCACAAGTCGTATGTTATGACGAACTCCAGGAAAAACAATGTGCTGCTGCTGGTCCAAATCGCTGTTTTTCTGCCACAAAAACGTACCGATGTTTACAGGCTGTAACCGTTTATTCCAATCAGAACAACCAGGGCTCTCATTTATCAACCAAACTTTCTACGTAAGAATATTTCCACGTACCAACATGGAAACTAGAAGTAGGGATGCATAGTATTAGGAAAACGCACCCTAACACTGTTGAAGCTAACAGTAATGGCAAGTGATAAAGAAAATGTGATGTTTTGTTTGCTTAATTCCACTTGGAAAATTTCAGTTTTTTCACAAGTTTGTAGTGTTGTTTTAGCGAACGCTACATTTTGACAACTCTTCACATATCTGCTTGCGGTTGCACAGGAGGCAGCAGAGATTCGCCGTCTTTCCTCTGACTGTTACTAGCTCTGGGTTTAGCCGCTAATTTCCTAAATCGATTCTGTAACATTACAGTTTTTTAATACGAGTGACATTCTCAGATAACTATTTATATAAAAACTGAGCCTGTTTACATGACCATCAAAATCACATGTTTGTGGGTAATCAGATTAGTGTAATAATCTGATCTGAAGTATCTACATGTAACTCTGAAATGCCATATTCAAAAGATATTTGTCTGCTCGCCATATCCACCTGCTGGTTTGGGTTGGTTTTCCACCAGGAAAAACTGGGAAAGGTGCCAGAATATGCCAACCATCCCATTTTTTGGGACCCTTCCATTTGGAGTCTGAATCTTACTGACCCCAACCCCAAAAGGCGGAGCTTGACACGCTACAATCCAGTGATTGGTGGAAGGAGTCATTACTTCCTGTGTGACTAAGAGCAAGCAGGAGCAGCTCCGGTGGGTTTTATGGTAAAATCCATGTGATGAAGAAGGAAAAAACTGTTGGATGACTACCAGTCACATCCTTTGTGTCTGTGTTGTGTTGTTCTTCGTTATATTTGAAGGGAGTTGTCAGACCTCTATGGCATCACACCGTTATGTAGCTGAAGCATTTCTGGCTGAGCAGCCAATACGCCGCCTACCGGGTAAAAGTACAGTTGGCTCCTACATGGAGCATCCAGGAGAGTAAGAGTTCACAAAGCACAAAAGCACAGGAACATTTCGAAGGTCACACTCCGTTCTTTAAATATCTAGATAAAGGGACTGTTTATCGTAGTCCGAGAAGTTGTTGGGATATGTATATTCTGCTAGCTGATATCGGATAAAGGTACATTTCTGGGTGCAGGCCTGACTGAAACTGAAAAATGTGCATGACAGTTTTAGAGTCTAATTTTAGATCAGGGAACGAAATCCATATGTCTGCCTGCAAAAGATGTGTTGTCCAAATGTTGCCAAAATACAGAGAAGACCCCTGTGACAGACTGGTGAAAACTTGGCATCACCGGTGTGTTGGTACTGGAAGCGCCGATCCATTTCCCAGGGCAGATTGTGTTCAGAGGTTTGTTCACAGCCATCTGCCACTGAGCTGAAGTATTTTATCGGTGTTGGTTGTTGTTATTTCTATGGGCCAAACTGAAGCTGATGTGAAGGAAGTTCATCTGTATGTGTGCTGAGAGGGATTGTATCAGAGTAGGTACGAAAAGTTTGATCACAATTCAATATCCTATTGCTCAGTGGGAAGCTATCTGATTTTTACAAATTCTGCCACCATACAACAAGGTCCACTGATTGATAAGAAACAATATCACATGCGTATTATATTCCCACTACTCAACTGTTGGATTATCTTTGTGAGTTACTCCTAACAACGACTGATTTAGCCTCCATCTTGCATCCTGTCTCTTCTCTGAGCTAGTAAAAGTCAGTCAGAGGTTGTTTCTTCTTTTATCGTTTGCTCTGTCCCTTTCTCTGTCTCTCTTTTCTTCTCTTCTGCTGATAATGTGCTCTTACATTTCTTTAATGAATCCTCCATGATGTGCGTTCAGAACAGCCAGTGTCTTGGTAAATGAAACTTGGCTGTAACATGATGCTCCAGATTAGAACTGGGACTGGAACCAGGCAGCCGGTTCCATGAATGTGCAGAATGAATGTCAATGGGACATCAGAACCAGTCAGAAATGCATATTTCTAAGGTCAGAAAGTTACATAGTGGCGCTTTAACACAATCACTTCCACTCATATCAAATCACAAACAGCAGCTAATGTGAAGTCGAAGATGTGAAGAACTGTCCATTCTTCTCTGGAAAATCGTTAACAGATCAGTTGCCAGAACAGAACCAGAACTTCTGGATCGGTTTGTTCATGTTTTAAAATCTCTGGTTCTGGTTCTGCTGCTCCAGCAGATGCTGCCGAGCTGATTGAACTCTCCACCACAAGCTGATCCAGACGTTGAAGCGTCTCAGTTTCCTCCAGAAGTAGTGCGCTCTGTCCATTCTTCTAGATGATTCTGGGTTCATTTCCCGTCCAGTCTGTTCCCCAGCTGACCTCCAAGGCACATTTATGCCTCCAAGGATGTGAACAGTTCCTCCTGTTCCTCCTGAAGTCAACAATCATCTCTGGACAAACTGACTGAGCAGGTCTCTGTACTCTGCTTCCTGTCTATGACTGATACCCCACACATCAGAGTAATCAGATCAATTCTCCAGATGTCAGAACTCAGAGTTGGATGCCTGAGTGAGGAGTGTTCTGAGAAATGTTGCAAGTACAGTCCCTTGTGGTGCTCCTGTGCTGCTAACAGTCTCACAATCTGAGGATGGCCTGCCCATGTTTGATAAATACACATTTATTTTGTACTTTCGCACTTTTCTAAAATTGTATCCGGTTCAGATGAAATTTTCAGACATTTTCTACTCAAGGTTGATAAATGAGGGCCCTGCATTACAGACCAGTGACCAAGATCCCACTTTAAGTGTAATCTAAACCTCATTTTGTTGTTCTGAACAAGCATAACATAATCAGGGAGTGTTCCTTTTTAAAGAGTAATGCAGACAGTATTAATTATTTTAACCAAATCAACCCCAAGGACCAAAACCAATAGTGCACTACTTTGCTTCTAACTCTTCTTTCTTCTTTTTACTACAGTCCCTGAACTCAGCGGTGCCAAATTATACAAACAATTAAAAAGACAAAACAATTTCCTACAACAGCTGCACTTGGCAGTAAAATTGGTTTTTAGTATTTTTGTGGGAATATTTAAAGAAAAACAGATTAATGAAGAAATCCAGCTTAAACAATTTGAGATTATTGGAAAAAAAATTTAATTTACTAAAGCTTCTTGAGAACATCCAAAATTTTATTTAGGCTCAGTTAATGTATTAAAGATAGATGCAGCGGGGGGATTTGTAAGGTTTTAGGAACCACACTCACAGGAAACTTCTATTTCACCTAATGTGTTCTTATATATTATGTTTCAGAGGTTATATTAGGATGAGGTGATAACTATAAAACAGTGCACTATATGATGGTTGGCAGTTCATAGAAAGAATCCCAGGCAGCACAGAAATGGAAATGATGAATGTTGCTGTAAGAAGGGATTATTTCTTTTCCTGTCATGAATGATGCGTTAGTGTCTCATGCACACAGAGGACAACCTTCCCAAGTAAAAAAGAACCTTAGACTGCATCCATTGGAATTCCAAGATGGCGGTCCCATATTCGCACATCTGTATGAGGATCAGCTTCAAGGTGGACAGTTAAGTCCCATGAACTGTGTTGGTGTTTTAGCACTTTACATGGCATTTATTACACAACTCATCCCATCATTGCTGCATTAATGACACAATGAAACTAATGTTCTTCACGTTGTGAATGTTGCTACTTGTATATCTCACTGAGAAGAGAATCAGCACTATTGTATAGTTATTATTTGGATTTTACGTCAGAGTGCTATAGATGACTTTAAATCATGAATGTTTCCCCCATGATCACGTTCAATGCTGTAAGTATTTTCCATCACCCTCTTCCATGTGTTGCTGGAATGAACCTTGCTGACAACTTGACTTGTTGAAACGCTTCAGTGTAGACCGACACGACCTCCACGAGCATGTCACGCTTCTGGTCGCCGCTGCCGATTTGAAAATGTATAAAATGTTTACTGAATAAATAAACCAGCATGACTTTGCACAATTAAACAGTGCACCGCCTCACTGAAAACTTGTGCAATGTTTTTAAAGGACTGAAATTTAAACTGTGGAAATATAGTATGCGACATACACACACACACACAGCTGGATTGGGCCTCTGCTAGGGAGGGGTTCTCACAGCAACCTTTCTTTTGCATGTTCTCCCCATGTGTGTGTAGTGGTTGCCAGTCCTGCTCCCTCCTTTTACTGTTTTTGTGTCCATGAGCAAGACACTTAACCCTCCTTGTCTCCAGTATCGGCGTCGCTGGTGTGTGACTGAGTATGAAGGTTCTGTGATGGTCGGAAAGGCCATTTCTGCCACATTTCTGCCGGTCTGCCAGCCATGGCTGCATATGTATCTTTTATAGATATACAGCTTACCATCATCAGGTATGAATGAGGAGTGGATGAATATTGGATGAAAGTGCTGTGAGTGCTGCTAGCAACAAAGCGCAATATAAATCTAATCCATTATTATTATAAATGATACATGAATTCACTCTAAAGTCTCCGTAGGAGTGAGTGTGAGGGGCTGTTTGTCTCTCCTTCTTGGCCCTGCAATAGCCTGGTGACCTGTCCAGGGTGTACCCCGCCTGTTGCCTGCTGATTGCTGGGATCAGTCAGACTTCTACACCGGCTGGCAGGTATTCGGCCCACCATCAGCAAAGTGCTCTCATTTTTCCACGGCTGTATTGTTTGTTTGGTTGTTTCTTAAACAATTACTTCAAATCAGTTAAATAAAAAAACTGTCTTTTTTCCTAATATATATTTGAACATGACTTACAGTAGTGAGTGCACTGAAAAAGCTCTATAACAAAGTAGATTTACAGTTCTCTGATAATTACTCAACACAGTTTTGTCAGCCGGCAGCACATATGAGTACAGCCAGAGTGGTACATGTATATGTTGTTTAAAAATCCACAGCTACCTGTTTTATTCATCGTAAGCTTTTCCCTGCCTGACTGGACCGTTCAAACATGATCATCATGGTACATGTTAAATCTGGTGCTTTGGGTGCATTTTTTCTCATACTTAGCGCTGGATGTTCAGCAAGGTAAATAGACTGAACTTTTCCAGTCACATGACTATCCAAAGCACTTCGACACTACATGTCACATTCACTCACACACACTGATACCCCCCAACAGGCACATTGGGAGGCAACCTGGTGTCTGAGTGTCTTGTCCAAGGACATTTTGATATATGGTTAGGGGAAACAAGGGAATTGAACCACCACCTTTCTGGTTGGTAGATGACTTCTCTTCCTCCTGAGCTGCAGCCGCCCACTTCACCATAAAGAATCATCTGTGGTTTTGGGAAATAGTAGTGGGACTGTGCTAAGATGGCCTCTGTAGCACCTGAAACTGAGCTACAGCACCGTGGCTGAGATCAGAAGAAGCTGAGTCCTTGTTCTCTGCATCATATTCAGAAGTTGGCTTCAAAAGACAGACACATGAGAGCTGCTACCATTGCTGCAGAGGTTGAAAGTCATGTTTGCATTTAGCCAGTGCCCTCACCTCTAGAGGAAACATGAGCTGCAACCCACAGAAGTTGTTTACGTAGTGCAGTTCATCCAGGAAGGAACATCAATGTACGCTGTGGCTGGAGGGTTTGCTGTGTCTCCTAGTAGTACAGTGTGGAGAACAAGGAGGAGATACAGGAGACAGGCCAGTATAGATGTAGACACAGAAGAACCTCCCAGCAGCAGGACCACCATCTGCTGCTTTGTGAAAGGAGGAACATTTCAAACTCCTTTTTGGAGTAAACATGAGTTATTTAGATGTCATTTTTTATGTTGTATTCCCAGGTGTTGTCAGCCTCTTATTAAAGAGGAATCACAACTGCATTATTAAATTTAAACGCCATGTTCACGATGCATAGAGTAGCGTGAGCATTTGATGTAAATTTCATCCAAAAGCTGAATATCCCTAACTTTTTGCAAACATATATACACAGAAACTTAGTGTGAATATATATGCAAATATACACATGTACATACTTATATATATATATACACACACAATCATATATTCATATACACACACACTTCCATCTATAGACATCTGATAATACAGATACATGTAATTAACCCATGTAGGTTTCTTTCCTACCGAGATAAATACAGTTGTATAAATGTAAAAGATTAGCTAATGCTGGTGTTTCATCAGCAATTTTAAAGAACAGACACAAACTTGCATTTGTAATAAATTTATTGGTCTGTGATTTGAGAAACATGCTCGTTGGCACCCTAACCGTCCCCGGCTTCTTGTTCTTGTGCTCGTAAGAAGCTGGCCTTCTTCTGGGCGACGCGGTCCTTCCTCTGTTGCAGGGATAACTTGGCGCGGTTCCATCTGCCGGGGAGCAAACAGCTCAATTAGCATGCACCACAACAAAGGAGAAAACAGTTTCTAGCTCAGCACTGGGATTTTTCCAGTCTCTGCTCTGTGACAGCAGGAATTTGTTATTTAGCAAGCAGCTCACCTCTTCTTCTTGACGTCTTTTTTAGGTTTCTTTTCGTGTATGGGGTTCGCTCTGATGGCGGCGTGTGCTTTCTTATACATCTCTTCCACCTGAAACAGAAATGAAAGGCTAAGGACGAGCCAAGTCCTGGTGTTCGAGCGACGGTCCGCCTGGCTTCTCTCAGCCCCGTCTTGAAAACGACAGCAAACATCAGCCGATGCAAATGAAGGACCAACTACATTTTGCTCAGCATGCTGTGTATCATCACCAAGAAGCAGAAAACTCACCTCTGATTAAAGCTAAATACAGAGTGTGAGCCTGGAACCAGTCAGACAGGTGATTTCTGAAGATGAGACCATCATCCTACCGTGTCTGGCGTCACCCCGTTCTTGATGAAGCGAGAGAACTGTTTCTTATAGGCGTCCTCGTCCTCCTCCATCAAGTAGGACATGTAGTCTGCCACGTTCATGCCCATGATGTGTTTCCGATGCACCTCTGCGTTGAACTCTTTACTCTCCGTGTCGTAACCAGGGAAGCGTTTCATACTAGAAGCAACAAAAAAGTAAAGCTAAGACAAGGCAGCATGTCCAACACAAAAAAGAATAAAAAAGGTTCATCTTGCTTCTCTCAGCCCCGTCTTGAAAACGACAGCAAACATCAGCCGGTGCAAACGAAGGACCAACAACGTTTTGCTCAGCGTAGTGCGGATCATCATCAAGAAGCAGAGGATGACCGAAAATATTGGAGAAGGTCCACGGCCGTCCACACAAACATCAAAAATGTGTGGTTTACAACATGAGGAAACAACCACAAGCACACTAGAGATCAGCAGATGTTTCAGCTCACATGCCTCTGGCCCGACACCTGACTGGCTCACTCAAATAGTTTCTAAATCTAAGTTTTCACCAGTTTTCCTGCTGGTGGTCCTTACGCTCCCTCCAGTATTTTGATGGGTTTATAGATAATATGCTTCACCTCTAAATAACATTTATAAAATTGTATAAATCAAAGGTTTGTGTATATTCAAAGGCTCTTTTGTGCTCCTCTTCAGAATTAACGTTGCACGTTCAGGAAGTGCCTCTAAGGAGTTCAGGGGGTCACCAATATGCGCCGATCTGATGTTAATGCTCAGACATGATTTGACAATACTGAGGAAACTACGATTAGTTAATCATTGCCATTAATTGTGAAATTAATGGCGTCTTCATGCTGCAGCTGCTTGGTCGGCTTTACACAGACTGCAGTCCGCTTCCACTCCTCGGTTGATGGATCATGCAGAACCTGAGATATGATGGTTCGGATTACATACAAGTATTTATGTATATAGTAGCTTAGGTGGCTAGAGCAGTCGTCTACCAAACAGAGTTTGGCGGTTCTCTTCCCCTGACTACATGTCTAAGTGTCCTTGGGCGAGACACTGAACCCTACATTGCCAGATCACTTGACTAGAAAACACTATACAAGGACAGTTCATTTATCCAAGTGTCCAAATGTAGAAATGACAGAAAAGGCCCTAAGCAGAAAGGAATTAGTTACCGTTATTTTTCGGTTTAGATTTGGAATATTTTAGGGCCCAAAATGTTAATAAAGTTGGTTATAATGGAAAAACTAAAATCGGATGACAATACATAACCAGCTATCAGTTTATAATACGGGCAATACTCAGGTACTTGGAGATACCATCCTGAGGTCCTGAGAAATTAGCACCAAGCTGAAAAACCTTCATCTAGATGTGAAACACGGCTAACTCCCCCCTGCTGCTCTCGGGCGTTCCCATCATGTAGCAGTTTGATCTGAAGTTATTGTTGTTTCTGTGTGACAACAAACAAGTTATTTCCACACCAGACCCACCTGTGGGGGATGGCCAGTCCTCCATCCACTGCTCCTTTCAGGGCTCCAAACACCTTGTTCCCCGTGGTGGTTCTGGTCAGACCTGCATCCAGGTAACACGTGAAGGCGCCCGGCTGTCCATCCACGCTCTCCACGTTGAATTCGTCTCCCGTCACCTCCACCTGGCCTTCGTACACGTTATCCATGCCGAACTTGTGCAGAAGCTACAAAAACAGGAGGCAGAAGTTCTACATTAGACCTGATCTGCGAGGTTATTATCTCAGAGGGCAGCTCAGCGTTGGTGTTTACCCGGCGAGCCAGCAGCAGCCCGGTGCAGTAAGCTGCGGCGTAGTTAGTGAGGCCCACGGTGATCCCATATTTGGGCAACTCATGTGAGTAAGCAGCACACACGATGTGGTCTCCTTCGATCTTTGCATAGGCAATCTGGATAAAACGCAAACACAGGAGGAATCAGATCTTCTACATGTGACAGCATGGGTTCATGCTTGAGGTACTCACCTGGCAGCAGATATCCCTGTTGGACAACCTGACAATCATCCTGTACTTGGGAGTGTTGTACTTGTTCTTGTCCTGCACAACGAGGCGTTTACGGGCGAAAAAGTCCGTTTTTCCCTCTAAAAACATTTCTCAGTCAGTGGTATATAATACACAAGCTTAACTCTATTAGACACTTAAACTATGCGACACAGAAAACACTAAATGTTTGCATTTACCTCTTCTCCTCCTGAATTTGACTTCATATCTCTTGAAGTAGGCCTTGTTCTTCACCACCTTTACGAAACCCTGAAAGATAAACAGATTAAACTTTAACTCGGCGCATCGATTAGAAGAAACTAAACAAGCTGATAAAACGTCAACTTTACTGAGTCCTAATGTGCCTACATGGGTTTTATTTCCCTTTTATCTGCTGGTGTCCAACAAGTCAGCTGATGTTTCATCAGCCATGACTGGCCACGCTGGAAGGCAGCGTCTCACCGACGCCAAGCAGCCCGACAACAGCAAACATCCAGCGGCATCTGAGCCGGAAACTGCCGGACTCAGTCATCTACCACCAACATGATGTCAATATACCCGTGCGACATCAAATAAAACAATATGGATGTTAAATTCTCACCATTCTGTGATTCTTCACTCCTTTTCCTCCTTCAACCTGAAGCTATATCCGTTAGTCGGTATTCTTCCACCACCAACTTCCGGTTTCGGCAGAACTCAGTGAACAGCGCCACCTGCAGCCCCGGAGGAAACGTAACTTTATCTTCCCACACAACTTTTTGGACCATCAAAGAAAATATGGTGGCATTACTTAGAAATCATAAAGAGGAAGTCTGGGTCTTCAAGGAAGGCCTTGTGTCTTTCAGCGGGACAATGCTGATTTGTATACTGCAGACATTACAACAGCATGGCTTCAGAGTCCGGATGCTGAACCGGTCTACTTGCAGTCCAAATTTCCTCTCTATAGACCAGGGGTGTTCAAGTCTGGTCCTCGAAAGCTACCGTCGTGCAACCCTTCTCCAGCACACCTGAATCAAATATCTGAATTGCCTCAGCTTGTCATTCAGCTCTGCAGAGGCCTGCTAACGAGCCATTCATTTGATTCAGGTGTGCTGGAGAAGGGTCGAATCTAAAAGTTGCAAGATGGTAGCTCCTGAGGACCAGACTTGAGCACCCCTGCTATAGACAATATATGCTGCATCATCAAGCAAAAACACATCTCAGGTGACCAGAACTCTTCAGAGGATGGAAATCTAGCTCCGGCTAGAACGGGACATAACTCCAGGAAGTCATATCCTCGATGCCCAGATGTCCTCAAACTGTTCTGGGGTCTCATTTACAACCATTGCGTACGGTGGGGCAAACTAGTTGTGCTTTTTTTTTTTACCAAAACATGAAACTTGCATTTTATCTACATACCCAAATGTTTGATTTCAGATGTGGAACCACTTTCTGTCTGACCTCTGGTGACCTTCAGAGGTCAGCGACTCAGCATTGCATTTTTTTCACTTTTCCTCCAGTTATTCTCCCTCACAATCATATACAAGTTGATAAAAATGGCAGTTCTGGTCTAATAAATGATTTTACTTGCTCAGTCAAGGCCTTGTGCCCAGTGTGTAGCATGATTTTACTGAAGACTGAAAAATTTCTCTCACTGAAGATGTACAAAAATGATTTGTGTAAAATTATATCAAACATATCTACAATATGGTATGTTCATGTGTACTACAGCAGTGGTATCCAAACTTTTTTTAATTTAAAAAAACCTGACATTTTATTTAAATAAATTAACACATTTTAAAATGTTTTTACATATATATGAATGGATTGATAGAATTGTAAATCAATATTTGATGAATATATAAAATTAACCATAAAAATCTGTCTGTCATTGTCAGTAATGTGTCATGACGTCCTCACTGGGGTCAGACTGACTGCACAGCACATTTATATCCTGATTTAACCGGGAAAATCTGATCTTATTTATTTTTTGTCATGTCTCCCCTCTGTTTTCACTCCATTGTGCTGCACTTAATTTGAGTTATCCTGGTCTCTGTTGTTGGGTTTTTGTATTGCCCGTGTTATTGCTTGGGTAGTCCATCTCTTACGGTTTCATGGCATTTGTGTCTGATTTACTGTTTTGCAAAGCACTTTGTAAACCTGTGTTCTCAAAAGGCGGTATAAAGTTGCTGTAAAGTTGTTATTTTTTAGAGTTCGCATTGTGGTCTGTATGACAAAGGGGGTGAGTCCACTTCATTTAGCATATACTGTAATTTGTCATGTTATTAGCATATCTGTTTGATTTGAGTTATTTACATCTTTGCTCAGTGGTCGACAGACACCAACTATACCGGGTATGCTTTGTGGTTTGCTTTCTATCTGAGTTCAGTCAAAACACACATACTCAGATTAATAGCATCACATTTAATTCTGTTTATTAACTGTAAAACTGGTTTTCTTAAACATTCATTTGGTTTGTTACTGACCATATTCACCTCATTTTTCAAGAGCAAAAGGGAAACGATGCATACCAGTACCAGTATTTGTGGTATTAACCAATTAACGATGTCACTGGACTCAACCTTTCAGAGGGGATGTGGTTTTGTATTTCTTTGCAGAATTTGTTTGGTTGTCTCTTATTTGCATGAGACAGATAAGATGCCAGAATGTAGGATGTATTAGTGAGGGATTCTTCCAGGTTAGGGTGGGAGAGCTCCTTAAATTGTATTTTTGGGATTTTACCAAAGCAAACACTTACCTGCCTAGTGGTAGATACTGAGGGAAGCCATATGGGGTTAATCAGGAAAGGGTCTTTAATGCAGTCCTTTTGGTGTGGTCGGGAGGCCAATTCATGCAGCCATGTGCGTGTTAATTTAATTTTGTTCATTGACTTCAGTTATGTTTAGTTGGTGAAAGTCACATCTTAAAGGTGATAGAGAATGGTTGAACGGGATATTAATCCTTGTTCTGTGCTATTCGGTGATGCAGTCTTATATTTTCGAGCCAGCAGAATCGGAGGAGGAGGTGGAAGAAGTTTGAACACCGCTGATGCAGCCAGGGAAGGAACGACTGGTATCAATTAGTGATGGCCAGATGAAGCTTCCTAAAGCAATGAAGCTTCATGGCCCATTATTTCACATTAAGGTTCATTACTCGAAGCTTCATTCATGTTCTCTATAGCGACATCTAGTGCTTGACTTAAACTGTGACATTGTAATCTCTCAAAAAGGTTTCAAGTGTTATAACCAAAACACTTAAGTTATATAAAAAGAATGTTATTTTTTTCAACCCTCATCATAATAAAGTATTTCAATTTGTGTAACCCTGCTATCATATTTTTTGTGGTTAATTGATTTTCCTAATCCCATGGACTCATGCCCATTTAAGACATTTATTCTTGTGTGGTAGTTGTGTTATGCTTGGTGTGACAGAATTTTTTTGTAATCAGTGTTGTATGCAGGGGGTGGGGGTTTTATTCTTTTTTTATTCAGAAACAGAATCTTTTCACTGTGTCAGTGTCTGGTTTTCCTCCTTTAACTGATTACTTCCCCAGCCTTGAACAACACCCTCTCACAAAGCCCAGATGATACTGGGGAACCAAGAACCTCAGGGCCAGTTATGTAAATTGGTAGATACTGTACATGCTTTTGCATATGCCAGTATTCATGAGGATCTTCAGTGCTTTTTGTGGTGTTTTCAGACAGATACCGCTCCATATTCTGGGAATTCTCATGTATTGCTCGATAATGCCTAAGCGTTGACAAGGTGTTATTGTTATACATAAGTTCACACCAAATATTTCACCTAGTGTGGAAAATTAAATAAAATGATATAATATATGAAATAAATTATATAATATATGAAATAAATTATATAACAGGGGGCTGCACGGTGGGGGAGTGGTTAGCACTGCGGCCTCACAGTGAGAAGGCCGTTGAGAAGTTGGTCTGATTCTGGCTGAGGAGGAGTTTGAAACTGTGGCCTTCCTGTGTGGAGTTTGCATGTTCTCCCCGTGTATGCGTGGGTTCTCACCGGGTACTCCGGCTTCCTCCCACTGTCCAAAGACATGCATGTGAGGTTAATTGG
>JAVQJG010016684.1:0-10630 GCA_036024015.1 Craterocephalus amniculus | reverse complement strand
CCGCTTAATCCAAGTGGGTCGCGGGTGTGCTGGAGCCTATCCCAGCTGTCAAGGGGCGAGAGGCGGGGTACACCCTGGAAAGGTCGCCAGTCTGTCGCAGGGCCGACATGGAGAGACAGACAACCACTCACACACACACTCACTCCTAGGGAGAATCTAGAGTGTCCAGTTAACCTAACATGCATGTCTTTGGACAGTGGGAGGAAGCCGGAGTACCCGGTAAGAACCCACGCATACACGGAGAGAACATGCAAACTCCACACAGGAAGGCCACAGTTTCAAGCCCCTCCTCAGCTGGAATCTGGCTCCAACCGACTTGGGACTTGCAGCCCCTCACTGCATGATATAAATGTAAAATAGAGCGTGTGACAAATGAAGCTGATGAGTCTTAAAAAGCACAGCTTCTACATCCAAAAGAAACTTCCAGGGAAAGGAAACCAACCTGACCCAACCTCGGATAAGCGACAGAAGATGGATGAATAGGGGGGGGGGGTTTGCAAACACTGAAATCCCCAAAGTCCAGGCATTAGACCAGGGGTGAAAACTCCATCCACGGAGCATGTGAGGTCACTGAATCGTTTGTCAGGTATGAAAATGATGTGAATTATTTGCTCTGGGTTTCACAGTCACCAGATCTCAAATTAGAAGATTTTTTTAGGAAAAATGTGTCGGTCAGCTGTTTCCAACATCATCTCATCAACTCACAAATGAGCGACTATACTGAGATTCAGGAAGACTGATGTCCCACTCACATGGAGTTTTACTGACTTGTAAAAATCCCATTTCAAGTAGGTTTTTTCTTTAATTTGTCACTCGCTTTGACACTGCGGGCTCTATGCAGGCAAAGAAAATTATTAATTGATGAACGAGTAATGTGACATCTTTGAATTTTTTATACATCTGCAATGAGGGCAGCATGGTGTTGGTTAGAGTCTGCTGATTGGCTGGGACCTTTATGTGTGGAATTTGCATACGATAACACGCTAAGCATGACGCATGCACACTGGAACCCTTCTCCTTTTTTTACTCTCTAATGTGTGATGTATTTCTTTAATCACACTCCTATCAGAAAAATAAAATTGTCACACATCGAGTCAGCTGACCCAGGTGTGCATAAAGGCAATAGAGAAGTCAGTACGTTCCATTTCCAGCTTCAATCAACTTGATTAAGGAGACAGATTCAGAGGTGTGGATCCAAGAAATCCCCGAAGGGGTGCGGGGCTGCACTATCTTCCTCTTGCACAGTTTGTCCTGCTGAGCTGTTGATGGATTGAAAATTTGGGTCAACTTGACCGACCTTGAGAAAATGAAAAGAGTCAGAAAAGGAAAAAGCACATGAAGTAATTGCAGCTGCCAATGAAAACCTGACATACAGCTCCAGGAACCCACATCAGCAATATCCCCATCAAAGAGGAAAACAAACAGAAGATATTAGTGCAGGATTCAGGTCCAGAGGTGAGCTGAGCTCGTTTCTAAGGAGCACCAGCAGCATTTGTACACCTTTGTAAGTTGAACTAATGATTCTGTGGCTAAAGCAAATAAGGAAGCAGACCTGCAAACATCTGGGCTGGAACAGCTGCTGCATGCTCTACTTTTCATGGTAAGGTAGGGCAGAGGTGGAAAATATGAAGAAATTAATTAACTGACCATTGTTTAGGTTAACAGAAAGTCATAGAAAGAGTTAAGATGTAATTGTGGTGAAAAGGATCTGCAGGAAGGTTCTCTGGAAGAGATTCTGCACTGAAAAGTAAATTCGCCTTAGATCTTACATATATCACCAAAACACCAAAACCTGTACGATTTGTGCTGCACAACCAAACCTGAAGTCTGGGAAAAATTAGAATTTTATGGGAATTAATTTATTTTTAATTGTTATTTTATCTATTTATTTTGTACGAAATTAAAAAACTAAATAAATATTGGATTCACAAAATTCAAGCTTTCAAAGTTCAAAAGCTTCGAAGTCTGCAAAGCACTGCAAGCACAACAACCACAAAACAGATCTGCACGCTCACCTGGCAAAATGTCCTCATGAGCCTCTGTGAGAACTTCAGTATGAATAACTTACAGATATGGATACAGATAACCACCACTTGGACACGAGTCACTGAGGTCAAAGCTAATTACAGCCTCCATTATATGATTTATTACCAACGGTTTGACAGTGTGGTTAGAGTGTTTATGTGTACACATAATACTGTAAGAACAAAATGGACTGTATTTCACCAGAAACATGTGCCAGATGTGTTTATCAGAGTACAGAGCGAGGTGGACTATCAGATGTATTTGATTTACTGCTATGAAGTACCAAAAATGACTGACTCCATAATTTTTCATTTTGGAGTTAGCAAACTAATTTACAGAAATGCATTGTTTTCATTTAGAATTAAACATGGAAATCTACACTGAAAATGTTTGAACAACTGTATACTGCATGTATTTCAAGTTCAACAAGTTCCAGTCCTCTAGGAAAAATTGCAAATTCATGATGAAATGAGCATACCTCTGCAACCACAAGGTCTACTTGAATACTTTTGAAGTGCACTGAGGATCAGCTTTAATTGAGAAAATTTTGATTTTTGAGTCCACAAACAGGACAGATTAAAGCATTAATTTATCCCTGCTGCCGACACCATTGAGCAAGTCAACCTATTTTATGATTGCCCTTTTTAGATATTTATTCATGTTATATGTGTGATTGTGTTTTTTGTTGTTATTTTCACTGCTTGCTGCACAACAAAATACCCACCGGGGAAGTAAGGATGTCTTGAACTTGAAGTAAAAAAGCTAAAAAACTGAAAAAGCTCAAAAAGCCTGTAAAAGTTCCCAAAACACTAAAATCTTAAAAAGCTTATTTTTCCTCTGAGCAAGATGCTTTTATTATTTTTTATTTTATTAACTAATTATTAACTGCCTTTACTTTCTCTTTCTTACCACTCCTCCTTTGCCATTAGACTCAGATCCGGTCAGAACAGGGCTATTCCTAAAAAGGTCACGTCAAAAGTCCTGGTATTTGCTCTGAAGCAAATTTACAGTACAACAGTGGAATCACAATCATGTCTCAGTATCAGCATCTTAACTGCATCCTGCAGTCAGTGTTCAATGTACAGGCTGAAAGGAGAAATTCAGGTTTTTAGGGTGCTACAGCTCCAGCTTTTAAACCCAAGTTGATTCTACACACATGCGACTCCTCTGAGTGCTTCATCATTGCAATATTTCACACTTAATGTGGAGATGCTGTAGCTAAACAGCACAAGTTAGTGTTTTAGGTTAATTTAGAACAGTAGATTTATGTATCTGAATATTAATTCCCAGTTTTTGAACTAAATGGTTTGTAATTCAGCTTTGCATCAGGCAGACGTTTTCCATCAAAAAACCGAGAATAACTCAAGACTCCCTGATCTAGTGTAAACATGAATGTTTACTTTAGATATCGCCAGTGCCGGTAAATGTTGATTCTCCCTTAAGCCAAACAAGCCGAGCGGGATTTCGCCTCTTTTCCCTGCAAATGGGCCAACCTGTCCATCTCGTATCTATAAAGCTGAACATCTGAGCTGCGGGACCAGTCAAAATATCCCAACTCCGAATCTGACCAGTGTGGGAACTTCCAAGTGGAGATGTGAGAAAGATGCTCATGTTGGAGGAGAAACAAATGGCTCGCCTGAGGTGGGAGAGCAGCAGAAGGGTTCTGCTTGTCGGCAGCCTGGTGGTGCACGTGTCTGGCTTTGGCTCTAATGAGGACACTGCAGAGTCACAGTTTGCAGTGTTTACAGAGGCTGGGACACCTCAAGGTCACAAAAAGCTAAATCGGCCAACTAGAAGCTCATACGAAAGCAAACATTTTTGGTTTTTCTACTCATGTTTAACAGTACGACACCAGGAAAGAACAACATTTTACAGTCCCCTTTGTCACCAGTTACATAAGCGACCATTTTATACTTCTTGTTATCCCATTGTGATTCTCAGAAAGGTGATGTGGGTTACTTTCAATCAGACAGATAGATGGACTTACGGACCCTTAAGCTGAAACTTGTAATCCTTAAACCCATTCTATTCAGATAAAGTTCAAATGATTTTTTTGTGTAATTCTGTCAAAAAATTGTGGGAATATCTTGCTCCAGAATCAGATGGTGGGAAATGTTTATGTGGTCATTTCAGGCTTTTTTAGGTGAAACATGCAGAAATGTGTCCGTAGTCGTTGGCCAGACCGAGCATCTCTTTCCCACAGCTCCATGAAGTAGATTTAAGATACAGATCCATTCATTTTCAAAACATGCTTTATTCCAGTCAGGGTCACTGAGGGCTAGAGCCCAGCTGTCATTGGGCAAGAGGTGGAGAACACCCTGCAAAGGTCACCCCTCCATAAGAGGGGTAATAGAGAAGCAGACAGACATTTATATTTTGGCCCAATCCCAGTTCCCATTCTCAGCCTAACCACAGCATTTTGCTGAGGAAAGGCCTCTTCTCTTTAAGCGATTAAGCCTTAGTGGTCATTTAGTCCTGGAACTGAAACACTAGGGTACATTTGGAGGGTTGGATGATTTATTGATACAAAAAAAGGAAAATGACAACAATAACCTGCATTAACTGTGGGGGGTGGGTGGGTGCTGGTACTGGGCCTTTGGGCTGTCATTAACCAAAACGAAGTGGAAAAGAAGCAGATGTTTTTTTAATATGCAAAAAGAAAGCTCATCAATGTTAAGTAACTACTGGGCTTCAGTTTCTTCCCTCCACATATTGTTTTGAAAATGAAGGAGACACATGAAAGGGACATCGTGTCACATCTAAAGTTAATTATTTGCCAACCTTCTCCCATCCTCACTCGCTTCAGCGAACAGCCAATCAGAGTGCGCTTCCTCATGGACAGACCGATGTGTTAGATCAGCTGAAAAAAAAGCATCGGTACAGTCTCACAGCACCGGCAGTGCAGTTGCTACTACAGAGAGAGATGTTGGCTACTGCAGCAGGTGTGCACTATGGCTGGTTGTTGGTTTGGTGCATCAGAGCTCTTTCATTGATCCTAATATATGACAGGAACATGACCTCAACACACTGTGAAAAGTGTGGATGTGGATGGATTAGGCAAAACATGCAGGTCAGTGGATTCAAACCAGGTGAGGAATGCTATCACAGGTAATGCTGTTGCTACCAAAACACAAGATTATCTGTGATAATGTGCCAATTCAAAAAGACTTCCATCTCTTCATCAAGTGTGTTCAGCAAGAAAAGGAAAGTCATGTGTTCACTGTGACCTGATGGTTTAAGAGTCCACATGACAAAGTTGCTTATAGACTATTGGTAATGTTCATGTACCAGTACCCGTACGTCATGTTAAAGCAGGATAAATACACTTACCAGCCGCTTCTTTCCACCTTTCCACCACTGTGGAGGCCGTTGGAGTTCAGTAAACTCATTGATCTGAGCTTTGTGACATGGAGCATCATCCTGCTGGAAGCAGCATCAGAAGACGCTCCGCCATGATCTGTGATGGTGGGCGTGGCGGTGGCTCAGCTGTAGAGGGGAGGTGTGGACAGCAGCAGGTGTGGTAGATCAATGCAGCTGTTTCTAATTATGGTTTTCCTTTTTCCGCAGTAGTGAGCTGAGGCCCCGACAAGGTGAAGAGCAGACTGGCTGACTGTCTCTTTCCTTTTTATTCCTTTCCTTTTTTTCCCTTTTTGTTCCTTATCTAACTAAAAACTTAAGTAAAAGGAAAGTATGACACAACTGCATGGCAATATTAATAGAGACTATTGTGTTTAAATGATGCTCAGTTGGTATTTATGGCCTCAAAGTCTGCAAAAAATATCTCCCACATCACCAGCAGCAGCTTTAACAGGTGATACAAGGCAGGATGGATCCATGCTTTCATGTTTTTTATGAGAAAACCTGAACCTACAGCCTCAGTATCCTGTTCTTTGAGGTGTTACCCAATGGCCGTTCAATGTTGTTCATGAAAATCCCAGTGGGTCACAAGTTTCTGTCTGTTACCAACAAACAACACCACATTCAGTCACTTAAATCCTCCTCTGATTTATTCTGATTTACTGATTCATTGGAATAATCATTGATGCAATAAATGCCAATGGAAACAGTCGAATCTTTGTGTTTTTACACTTTTCTGGATTTTTGCATTTTACCTGTGCTTGACAAGTACCACAAAAGAAGGAGCTTCGAAAACAAAGAAGGAGAGAATACATTTGTGAACACAATGCTGCCTTAGTGCTAGCAGCTGGAGTGAAAGTGGGAGTGTTGTCCTAAGTGCTGAAAGTAAATCTGAGACTTCATAAAGTCTCTAACCACTTCTATTATTCAAAAGACACAGGGAACACAATGAAAACAAAAGATGCATCGTAGTGTGTATTTATATGTTCTGGTGGCTGTGTGTGTATTTGTTTATGTGTGTTTGTGTGGATGTTGCTTGTTCCAGTTTCCCTCTACATCACACAACAAAGTTTGATACATTAGATGCATCATTTTGCTGTGTTACATCGGTCTGCACTCTGGGATGTTGCTTTATTGTTCTATGGAAAAAGCTGAAATGCAAGGATTACATGTTCAATTGTGTATTCCCTGGGAAAATGTTTTCCTCCTAATACAGCATGACTCGCACGGCTGCTTTGCGGTAAGAGAAGCGTGATGACAGCATACTGGAAGTGTCGCATGCAGTTTTTGACAGGCTCTCCCATAGACACAGATGTCGTATCAGCTCCGTGATTCCACTGAGAGCCCAAAGGTGCAAAAACTTTAACCCTCACTTAATATATGTGTAAAAAGGTCCAAGAAGGTGAAATAGTCCCGTTTACATGGATTTTAGTTGATCGTCTCTGTTGGAGACAGTCTGGTTGATGGCTTGAGTAGAACCCAAACATAAATGTTTGCATTCAGATGTCAAAGCTCCCACCTTTTAAAGTCAATTTGTGCATATATCCATCCACTGTGATGGAAGGAGCCCTGGTAAGTGTGCAGTATTTATTTATGATCCATTAGAGATTATGCGTGGAGTAAAGTGGCCTGTAGCTATAATGGCTTTTTTACATGAATGTAATGTGAAGAACAAGAGGCCCCCTGCTAGGTCTCCACATGTTATTGTCTGAACAAACAATATAGCACTTAAACACACACATGTCGCCCAGTTTGTACGATCTGAATGTATATGTATGTATGCCTGTTCAACTGTTTGTTAACACAAAAATCTAATCAGCCAATCACATGGCAGCAACTCGGAGCATTTAGTTCATGATCAAAATGACTTGCTGAAGTTCAGACTGAGCATCTAAATGAGGAAGAAAGGAGATTTAAGTGACTAAACGTAGCATGATTGTTGGTCTGAGTATTTCAGAAACTGCTGATCTACTGAGATTTCACACACAACCATCTCCAGGGTTCACAGAGGATGGTCTGAAAAAGGGAAACATCCAGTGAGCAGCAGGTGACTGGACCAAAATATCTTGTTGATGTCAGAGGTCAGAGGAGAGTGGCCAGACTGGTTGGAGATGATAGAAAGGGAACAGGAACTCAAATAAGCACTGGTTCCAACCAAGAATATCATAATGCAGAACATCATCTCTGAACACACAACACATCCAGCCTTGAAACAGATGAGCTACAGCAGCAGAAGACGACCACACCGGGTGTCCCTCCTGTCAGCTAAGAACAGGAAACTGATGACAATTCACACAGACTCACCAAAATGGGACAAATGGGTCAGGATTTGGTGCAAACATGAAAGCGTGTGTGGGAGGACAAAGGAAGGCTTGGGCAGGCATTGATCCCACAACCTCCCAGGTGTAAGTCATGCACGCTGACCAGTCGGCCAAAGGTACATCCCTGCATCCAAGCTAGGGTAAATTAAATTCATATTAATTGGATAGTGAGACGACCCTCACTGTCACACATGGATTGATCCTGCCTTGCACCATTGGTTCCAGCTGCTGGTGGTCTAAAGGTGTTGGGGATATTTTTTGGGCAAATTTGTGACCCTTTAGTAAAAAATCAGCCTAATGTATCCAGCAAAGCTTGCCTGAGTATTGCTGCTGACCATGTCCATCCCTTTCTGAGCATAGTTGAGCATCTTCTGATGCTACTTCCAGCCGGATGATGCATCATGTCACACAGCTCAGATCTTCTCCAACATAACGATAAGTTGTCTGGACTCCAACGGCCTCCACAGCCACCACATCTCAGTCCAACATTCCATCTGTGGGATGTGGTGGAACGGGAGATTCTCATCATGGATGTGCAGGAACTGTGTGATGCTGTCATGTCAATATGAAGCAAAACCTCTGAGGAATATTTCCATCACCTTGTTGGATCAATGACAGCAAGAATGAAGGTGGTTCTGAAAGAAGTCCAACCTGGTTTAAAGTCCCCGATGAGGGTAGCTCGTCCATGGAGGGATGGTACAGTGAGAGAACCAAAAACAGTATAAACAGTTTATGCTTTTTGTTTGTCACTAATGTGAAACAGCTGGTCTTAATTGTCAGCAGGTCTTCAGTTACCTCTCCACATTACCAAGTGGTTGTGAAAAGGGTTGCTTGCTTTGAAGAAGTGAAAATAACAAATGAGAAGAGATCGCATGTGAAATGTTACGTTAGCCGCTAGCTTTCTGTTGTCACTGCCACCATCTTCCTATGCACTCATTTGCAGTGCCAAGTCACTAATCAGAGTGAGCTATGCACCAACAGAGGGGATACTGATACTCCAACTTAAATTGTCCAAATAAAAAATAAATAAAAAACACTGGCAGTCTTAAATAGTGGAAATATGGCAATAGAAAAGAGATAGATGCTACAGATAAATCAAACTATAAGACAAAGGGATTCCAAGTTTCCGGTTTAATGATGGTGGATCAGATCAGTTAAAATACCGATGTATGATCAGACAGAGCAGTCGGGACACTTTTCTGTCATTTATTTATCTCAGACACTGAGAAAGAAACAACAGTTAGCTCATGCTAATATCTGAGCTAACCATAGAAGGGAAAACCTTTCAACGTTGTTATCAATTCATTTCATGTCACATTCACATTCCTCTAAACAGCTGATGATAAGTCAAATTAACCTAGCATTGCTGCGCTGCTGTGTCACCCTGTTAATGTGACCGCAGCAGTTCACACTACACCTTGCTGAAAGTGATAGCAGATGTTATTTAGATCCATCCTAGTCAGATTTCCTTGGCTCTATCCATTCAGTCACGGGTTTAAGTTGCTATCAGATTAATGGAAAGGAGGGCATGTGTGAACGAGGCTGCAGAGTAATGTTTAGGATAAGAGAAAGACTTGTATGGCTGACAGCTGGAACTGTTTGATAAAGATCAGTCAGGCGAGTCGGGGGTTAAGCCCGGTCAAAGATCCCATGGTGTGTAACTCCCTGCAGATTACTCGTGTAGCGTGAACTCTCTATGAATTCCACCACAGTTTCTGAACTCCTGATCTAAAAGGCGAGCACGCAGCGTAATGGGAACAATGCACTGATCTGATGCATGACGTGTTACAGGCCTCCACTTATCTTTGACCAAAGAATTAGCGAGCTCCAGCAGAAATGGCCTCCTCTGGCTTCTCAGCAGTCTAGATTTTGTCCTTTTTTTCCTTCAGGATCAAAGTTTTCTGTGCAACACTTGCAGACAGCATGGTCACTCTGTCCAAAAGACGGTCCTGAGTTTTGCCAGCAGGCAGAATAAAACCTAACTGCCAAGATCTGCTGAATAGTCGGAAAGTCTCTTTCGTTGCAGCCACTGCTGCGCCTTTACTTTTCCCTTGTTCCCGGCTGTTCTGTCCTTTTCTCAGCGTCATGCCATGTACAACTGCCCTTATATGTGGTCCTGCATGTGCAGTTACCTTTCTACTCTGTGCTTTGTCTTGTCTGCTCTCTGTGTAGCTTTTGTTTGCATTTGTTTCGTCCATTATGCTTCACTTCCTGTATCCAATACTTTATTGGCCATGGATTTTTTGTCATTCTTATCCTGTTTCCTGTGTTTTAGTGATTCATGGAAAAAGACCAAGTACATCATCTTTCCAGTATAAGGTTATTATCAAAATGAAGTAAATACGGCCTCAGATCACATCTCATTTAGTTCTGTATCACAATTTATCTGCTGTCTGTAAAGTATAGGTGGAGAAGTCTGTAGAGCCATTTCAGCAGCAATAAATAGAAGTGATCATTTTTATGCTAAATTTATCAGCACTCACATTGCTGAAAAGGAATTTTTGTCCAGTCGAAGTCTAGCTTCGGTGATTGATGTTTGCAGCATTTGTCTCTGCACAGCAGAATATTTGCAGATTTTCTCAGTGATACACCCCCCTTTCAGTGGCGACTTGGGCATGCATCTTGAATGCTACCTGTACAACGCTGTTTTTCCACACAGGGGGTTACTTATGCTACATGTCAACTTTAGTATTTTTTACCAACGTTTCTTTTTTCAGTATTCATAAGTACGAATGTAAAATTTCAATTATTGTACTATATAGGAAGAGTTCTTTTCCAAAACATAGGAAGTTCTTTTCCAAAACACTATCCATCCATCCATCCATTTTCTGAACCGCTTAATCCAAGTGGGTCGCGGGTGTGCTGGAGCCTATCCCAGCTTTCAAGGGGCGAGAGGCGGGGTACACCCTGGACAGGTCGCCAGTCTG
>JAVQJG010016680.1:0-27142 GCA_036024015.1 Craterocephalus amniculus | reverse complement strand
TATTTTTGAATAGATCATTTATAAGCTACAAGTGGATCCCAGTTTGACTGACTGATGGGAGAGATTTGCTTATTTAGCAAAGACCTGAATTCTTTTTTGTTGAGTTATAATATCACTATAATATCTGGTACAAATAGCTGGACTTCCCAAACCAAAAGTGACAAATACTAAGAATGTAGAGTAAGTATATCCGTAAATTAAATGTATCAAACCGAATTTATGAATTCCATGAAGAACATGAAGCGTTATCCTGAGCTTTACCTGCTGCACCCTCCAGTTACGGTGATGCTGCTGCACTGTGGATGCTGCATGTCAATAATGTTTGTGTAGTCGAAGAGACAAGATTCTGCTGAGCAGTTAGAGGTGCAACATGCTGGGTTTCTTTCCTGAGGTGCGTGTGTACATGACTTAGAAGTGTTTTTTAAAGGGTGACGGCCGCCGGGGTTTCAGCAATCCTTTCTTTCTCCTTTAAATAGAACTTTTGATGTAGTCAAAAATGGTATGGATGTTGGCAGCGTAAACATTGTCATGTCCCAGTGGGAGTGATTGGTGTGACGGGAGCTGTGTGAGCCAAGGCTGGTTTATTTATAGCACATTTCATGTACACGGCAATTCAAGGTTCTTTTAGATTACAGAAAAGTACATTAAACAAAAAAAAATGTTAAAAGAAAAAAGATAATGGAAAGTGTTTACATTTTTTAAATTTGACAAATCTTTCCTTGAACCAGCGTATTTTATTTTAAGATCTGTAAAGAGACTGCACTGTTGGAACAGTTGAAAATTAAAATTGAGATTTTAAGATGTAAAGAAAGAATAAATAAAAACAAAACAATGAAAGACTGTAGGCTTCTTTGATGCTTATTTTATCGCACTTCTCTCAGAAACATCTAAGTAGAGAGGAATGTGAAAATCTACAGTCAAGCATAAGTGGAGCAACAATAAAGTCTTCCAAGCAGTGATGGAAAGTGCCACCTTAGAGACTGTGGCCTCTGGAGTAGAAACTGCACTTCCAGCTTATGGTAGGTATAGCACCTGCCTGAGCTGACATCACAGAGAAGCAGTTGTTGAAGGCTGACATGAACATCCTTTTCTCTAAACAAAGAAAATGAAACGTTCTCCTGGTTGTGATTACACAGTACCCTGATGTACATGTATCTCCTGAGGAAGAAGGAGTGCAGAACTCTCCTAGAAGCAAGGTAGGTTAAACAGTACTTCCTGTTTTAGGTTGTACAAGTTGCCGCCTTGTGAACCCAGCTCACACCAGGTTCTTGCTTACACCTGCATTACCTGAGTCATTAAGTTCTTACTGTTTCTAGCCAGATCCTTGTCTAAACTGTATTGTGTGTTTCTCCTTGTATTGAGTAAATTTAGTCCTTAGCCTGACCTTTTTACTGGCTCATGATTCTCTGGGTTGCCTGCATATCCTGGGCCTTTTGCTTGATAAATGTTGATGCATTTTACACCTGTGTCCCGCCAGAGTCTTGCTTGCATTTGGGTCTACTTCTGCAAACAACTGCAAGACACACTGCAATTCTCAGTAGTAAATATATGAAATAAGAATATGCTGTATGCATGTTTATTGGATGTATGTGTGGCCCGAGATAAAAGCCTCAGCAATATAATATATAAACTTACATACATATCCATAAAGATCTTCATGAATATAAAACGGTGTGGGCAGTTATGGATAGTATGACAATGTTTGCTAGCATTCTTTTTATTCAAATGTATGACCATAATGTTTGGACTGTGTGCACTTGTGCATAAAATTTCAATTAGTTTATGCGTTGGGTTAAATATATAAAAGCTTATATGAATTTAAATGTACCACACAAATAAACATACACTCTGTTGGTGTGTCAGTGTGTGTGTGTGTGTGTGTGTGTGTGTGTGTGTGTGTGTGTGTGTGTGTGTTCAGGCATACACATTTTTCTCTGTTTGTCTTTGTTGTACAGAAACACAGATCACTGAGGTGGAATCTGTGACCTCGGACATGTTTAACGGTGATTAATTTCTGACAGAGAAGCTAATTATTATTTTTCTCTCTTAGACTTTGCTTCAACAGTTTCCAGAGGGGAAAGATTTGCATTTGCATTTTAATGTTTTAAGCTGGTAGATGATCAGTAGGGATTTAAGAAACAGCTGCAGAATGAATTTCACTTTTTTAAAGTCAACTTGCAAAGGGTCCATGTGAACCTTTGCAGCATTAATGTACTACAGTCAGAGTTCGAACTTCTTCTCTGGGTATTTGGTATTATCCATCTTCCATTAAGTCTTTATAAAGTATATGTGACCTCCTTTGTGGACAACCTTTAACTTTAACTGGCCCATCAAACTGGAAGCTCTCTCAAGACTATTTTTGCAAGTAAGAGCATTACAGTACTACTGATAAGTACGATTAACAGAAACTAGCTATATACTATGGATGTAAGTTTTGTCATGAAACAGCATGATATTAATTCAAATTCAGTGTAGGAGCCAAATTCTGAGTAATTTGAATGTCTATTCTGTTGTTAACATTTGATTGGCTCTTAAATAGTGGGTGTGTCACTTGGTGTAAACCATCTTTACAAATAGTTGCACTCACCTGGGCGCATCACGTGGCTTGATTTATGTACAGTAGGAGTATTGTCTTGTTTTGTTCCTTGTCTCCACTGTTAATGTGTTTATTATGTGACATGGAAATATCAAGAGAGAGACAAGAAGTTGCACTCTAGTGAGCTACATCAATGTCTTGTGTTTAGCTTGATGAAAATGGCTGGTTTGGACAGTTAGCTGCAATATTCAGTTTCACAAATTCTGCCTCAACTCCAATTTGATTCCACCAGATTCAGGACCTGTGGATTATACAAGAAGATATCAGATTGTTATTTTAACCCAATCGTTTCCATTCAAATCATTTCCCTCTGATATCCTATTGGTACCAACTACAACATCTGAATCACAAGCAATAGAGTTTATGTGAGATCCAAAAGTGGCTGGCTTGAAATTTTGTTGTGTTGTCTAAAACTACCATTTCTAAAAAATGAGAAACCCTGAAGTACTGTCTCCTCTTCATTTCTTTACATGGTAACAGGCACATCAAAGTGATGGTATACCTGCTGCTCAGCCTCAGGCTTTTTGTCAGACTCAAGGTCAAAGAAGAAACACAGGGAAGGTGGTGAGACGACGCACTGTGGATGGAGTTACTGTGACACGTTCAATGACATCACTTCCTGCCCAGTCAGTAGCCTGCAGCCTGCACATGTCACTTGACTGATTTGGAACCCAGGCAAGTAGGGACAGAATATGTACCTACTGTAATACCAGGTGTTACTGCCTAGTGGGAAACCCTAAAAACGAGTCAAGTCGAGTAAGACAGATATTGAAATTTTTTGCTCATTTAAACATGAATGGATAGCATTCGCACAGAAAATCAGTAGATAATAAATATGTATATAATAGTGAGATTTTTGATGAGTAGATAAAACAAATGAGAAGTGACGTGTGTTATTGCTTTGGAGATTTTGTAGTGTGATGGGAACACCTTTGGGAACCTTTTTTGTAAAACTGGACCTGGAGTTATTATACTGTGCATGTCATCGTGAAATCAAGTTACTTTCAACCCAGAGCACAGATGTTGAAATTTCCACTGGGGTATCATGTTTACAACACTGCTGTCCAGAGCTAGTGCTAAAAATCCCAACTATCCCAGCTAAATGATTTGCAGGACTGGATAGAAAATTTTCCAGATGCAAATGAACGATCGCTTGTCCTCTTTCAAAGGGGCTTTCCTCATATGCATTCACAGAACCAGAAAAACCTCACTTGTTTTCTCCTTCCTTCACAAGATTTGGCAGAAAAACAATCAGGGATTTCATGCTGGTAATGGAACAGTGATCAGTCTCATAAATCATGTTGACGGGATTTTCTCTGATTAATACATGTCAGCAACAGATTTCCATCAGCTAACAGCAAAGGCAGAAGCTGAACACCCAGAGAAACATCAGCGTAGGTAAAATGAATCCATCACACAGTTTTCATCTCTGGCAAGAGTGGAACGTGTGGGACAGAATAATCATGCACACCTTCGAATGCAGAATGGAGCACTGAAACAAATCACCTCTTGAGATTCAACAGTTTGTGAGAATGTTTGCCTACAAAATTAGATATTGATTTTCCTGGTTCCTCTTGAGCTCTGCCGTTGGATCCCTGTCATTCATTGGCTTTCCGTCATCAACCTCTCCCCTTCTCTCCTTTGCTCTGTTTCACAAATTAACTCTCATTTGCAGTCTTGTGTGTTGTATGATACTGCGTGGGCACAAATTAAGTCTTTTTTCTTCAGAAGCAGAATCCCCCTCTGAACAAGGCTTTGCGTAATTCGCTTGCTTCTCGTTGCACCCATGCTTGAGTTATACCACATTAAAAGTGGTTGCCCTACTTTGGATTAACTAATGTAAACAGGGAAACTCACCCAGCACTTTTTAAAAAAATATTTATGACGCCATTATGCTTGATCCTTGAGGGCTTAGACTGCAGATTTTTCTATGAACAAGTAATAGGGTAGTTCTTCTCTTTGAGTGCAACTCAGTACAACTTATGAGGTGCTGACAGTTTTACACACTTCCACCCCTACTTGAATAAATTGTACTATTGAGGCAGATCAATTGTATTGCAAGAAAAAAACACAGACCCTCAGAAATCCATATATATAACAACATTCTCTTGTCCATGTACCCGATGTTAAAGATGCAGGTGGTGATTTCAATGGATCTATTTTTCTTTTGTGTCTTCCAGGTCCATTTTTTCTGTCATTTGATAAAGTGGACATATCATGCTTTTAAATCCTTTTCACATGTGAATCATTCATTAATGGTTTATATAAAGTAGAACTGCAATCCTTTGGTCTGAAATCGTCGTTAGTATAGCTCCATATACACCTTCTTGACCCCTGTTCTGAGGTGTTTCTTTACAGTCTATGAGAGCAACTCGTTTTGGTGTGGTCTCTTTAAATCAGAACAAGACCTTTCACGCCCCGCCCCCTTCAGGTCACGCAGCGTTATACTTGGTGCAACGCTACCTCCTTCGGCCATCTTTGTAGCTTCTTAGCAGCTAACGATTGGCAGAAAACGGTTTTCAAAAATGTCAACAACGGAAAACTGATGCATGAAAATAAAGAAACAACGGCTCTACAGCAGAGATAGACGCAACATGAATCAAAACTTAAGTTATGTTTTTGTCTCTCCCCCTCTGTTCCTTCCTCTCTCATGAGATCCTCATACACTTCCATGTATTTTTCATCATCCATTATAGCCACTATCAGCTGTTGTCTTTTCCTCCAAAGTTGCCCAGACGTTGTATCGCAGAGTTTACAATAAACTCAGCACTGCCGCTTAGCGTAGATTAGCCGTAGCAACAGAAACGATGCAGGGAAGTATGAAGGCAGCAACGCATGAACACGGACACCCGGACGTCCGTCAGGGAGCATAAATGGGCTTTTACGGTTTGGGCTCTAAAAATATACTAAATGATGCCCTTGCGAGTAAATTATGGATGTACACATAGGATGAGCAGTATGGAGGAATGTTGACAAGTTTTTGTGGACTTTTTTCACCGGACACCATTCAACATCGTTGTAGCCGAACTCCAGCAATACGTAAACCTCCCGATATCTCTGGCTACATGATGACTATAAAGAAAGCGTTCCAACATGTCAATCAGCATGAGGGTGAGTAAACAAATGAAGGCACATCATTCTGAGGGCGGAGTAGTCCTTTAAGGGCTTAAAGAAGTGGATTTTGCATGATATGTCCCGTTTAATGCTTTCATTCATCTAAAAATCTCAGCCCCCATATTTTTGCTGCATTTTAGCCCTTACTTTCATTTGAGTCATCCACTCTTTATTTTCTCCAGCATACACTTGCTTTTCAGGGCTCAGACCCATTTCCTGCATAATTCTCCTCTGGCAGTGCAAAATTCCCATCTATGGTGTTGTTTTCGATCGTTCTCTGAAACCATTCATTCTTCTGTAAATGCAAAAGTAGTCTGTAAAGTGTGAGCATGCGTGAATCTGCACTAAATAAAGGTGTTGTTGTTAAGCACACTTCCTCACAAACACAGCTGCCTGGACTGTGTCTGGCAGCTATCAAAACAGAAGGCAAGTGTGTATCAGTATGCATACATGTATATAGAGGCTACTTTAATCAGTCAGATGGATCTGACAGCCCATTTCCTCTGAGCGGGAGATGTTGATGGTTCGAGGGGATTTGAACAGCAGCCTCAATTTGTCATGTCCACACTGTTGTGCTGACTGCCTCACACACCAGTTCTCTACTGGGGCTTCACATTTCAAAAGATGTTTATTTTCTTTAGTTTTTTATATTACTCTGCTTTGACTGTTGTTCATTTATAAATGTGTCACACTATTATGGCTGCTTAGACTAAATGCTGCACCTGACACTTCTGCTCCGTTAGCAGCAGTGTGTAACTTTATGCCCTGACTTAATGCGTTTATATGTAGGCAATCCTTGCTAAAACCTGAAAATACACATGACATTTTTTCACTGTTTGAATCAAATACCTGCACAATACAATTGCAAACAAATTTATTCATACCCTCCTATTAAAGAAAAGGCAAAATCCTTAAAACGGTTGTAACTGAAATAAGAGGAAACTGACCAAAGTTTCCATTACTGTTATTCATTACACCTGTTTTCATATATATATATATATATATATATATATAACATATACATTTTATAGCTGTATGTGTGTACAATCATTTGAAAAATACAACAGCTTCTATTAAAATGTTCAAGCTAAATTTTAAAATCTGTCCATTTATTTATCAAATGCCTGACCAGATGCCATGGTAAGCCATATTGAGTCATTTCTGCTGCATATACCAATCTCTCTCTTCTATACACTGTCAGGTCATAGATTTAGTCATAAAGTACCTGCTTGTGGGGTTTTGATCTTATTAAGAATATTCTGGTTCTTTACATGAGTTAACTTCTGTCTCTCAGATCCCTGGACCTGTTACCTGCTCCTAATGCTGCCAGCCTTTAATTCTAAACTTCCAAAAACGTCTGAATTAAAATGAATACCCCTGTAAACCAGCTCAGTGTGTTTATTATGGGTTCAGTCATTGCCAGAGTCTCTGACTATTATGAGTAGCTATGTTACCTTTATTTGAAGCTTAATAGGAGCATAGGTATTAATATAAGTATTAGTTTATCATAGTTTGATACTATCAAACAATTATGATTACCAGTGTTGGGCACACTACTTTAAAAAAGTAATTAATTACAGTTACTCATTACTTCGACCCTAAAAGTAACTGCATTAGTAACGGAATTACAGCATCATAAAAATAACTATTTACTTAGAAACGTAATTTTTCAGTTACTTTGAAAAAAAAAATGTAAAAAAGTTCAGATATGTGGCCTTTAACGTAACTAACATAACCCAAATAAAAGGTAACATCTGATAAAAATAGAATTTTGTAGAAGAAATCACATAGAAAAAGCCTAATCTCAGGCTGATTGATGTAACGACATTGTCTCCCCCACCCGACCTCCTTGTGTGCGCGCGCTGGGTGCGCGCTGTGTGTGTTCGGCTGCGCCCACTCACTTACCCACATCTCCCCTGACATTTTTATTTTCCGCCAATCATCATAACCAGTGGGAAAACCACAGTAGGTGCTGGAAGCGCAGCCAGCGGTCTTTTGACCGCCAGTCATGTAATCATGCTAATTAGTGTATTAAAAACTTAACGGCTGAACCTGATATTTTAGGACTTTTATTAGACAGTTGTTGTCTGTAGTTTTACCTGCTTACTTATTTGGAACAGCTATATCGCCGTTATTCCCATCACTGATGATTACCAAATTATATACTGATGAGCTTTATTAGCGCATAGTGTTAGGGGTTTAGCTGTGTCATTATAATTTCTGGCCTGCTGAGTAACCTATTTTAAACATGTACAAGTACAGGTTATAGATTTTCGGACATGACTGTGAATCTGATCATATTTTTTCAGCAGTTATACTGATAATATTTAGCGAGTTTAACACATTCAAACAGTTTTTTAAAATTAGAAAACATTTTCTTTTCGAAGCTTAATAATAGACATCCAATTAAGTCAGTTAATATTTCTTAAAGGTATCTCCTTTGGCAATCAAAGTGTTTTGATTTGGTTGGATGTTCCTGTCAAATGACCTGATATTTCCCTGCTCAAACACACTTGATTCAGATGAACTGATAGTATAAAGGTTTGTGCAGAACTGGACAAGCTATTTGAGTAGCTACTCCAATAACATGAAATGTATTGGAGCCAGGAAACGATTAATCTTGCAGATAGTGACCCTTACATGAACATCTCCGGCTTACATACTCTGAAAAGTGAGGAAAGTAAGGAAAAATATAAGCATGTCCTGTTTTAGACAAAATTGCTGGTAAAGGAAAAACAGCTACTCAAGTGGATGAAATTAATCATTAAAGCAAATGATTTGCATTGAGGATTTTTTTGTCATGGAGTTAAAGATAATAACACCTTATCAGTTATAGTACAAAATAAAATTTCCCATTTGCTTGTAGTTTGATGGTAAAAGCTTTCTAAAAAACTATAAACAACAGGATGCTGAACAGCATGTTTCTAATTATTCTTGTCAGCTAGTTGTAAAAGAACTTCTAAAAGTGGCTGTGGATTTTCATCTAAATGAGCCTTCACTGTTCTACTGTTTGTGTTCACCTCGCTGGACTCTTGATGTACTTCCTTTATCTCTTTATATGTGCGTGCGTGTATTAATGTGATTTTATGGTCATTGCATAAAGCCATCAATGCAAACTAACATTTAATTATGGCTAATGGCTTCTCATTAAAGAGAGTTTCAGCTATTTGCTTTGCTTGTTTAAGATACATTCAAATACAGTTTCTCCTTCTGCCAGTAAATGTTGCTATTAATCAGTCAAAATATTGCTGCCAGATAAAGACTGGACACATTCATAAACTCCTGTCACATGATGGTGCATCCCTGTGTCTTATTCTCTTTTACTGCTGGTTCCCAGTGTCCATTCTCTCTGTCTTTTCATCTCTGTCCAACCGTCAGGATGTTATAAAGTCAAAATAAAAGCTCCACCGCTGCTTTCCCCATGGCCAAACACATAAAACAGACAGATAGTGACAAGCGATGTCCCGTGTCCCCAGAAATTACATTCCTCTCAAGCCTCCCCTCAATTCAGTGTCTCGCTGTTTAGCCATATCCATTGTTCGTGTCAAAAACCCTCTCCCCTGAAAGTACACAACAATTTAGAGAGCAGCTTTACTAGCTGATTTCAGTAACAGCAATTTGAAAAGTATAATAAAATTGGAGGACAGTGTTCACAAGGACACAACCAGGATTCTGAGGCAGTACTGAGTAGCAATCAGCATTATAGTCGTGTCCTTTTATAGGGTTAAAAAAACTGTTTTAAGTCTTTTTTGGAAAGAGAATTCATTTTAATCTTCAGATTTACCTTGAATTGAAAATACACATTTAACAATTTAACGAATTATAAAATGAAACCTGTCTGTGAGCTTTTGTACAGCAACAATATACACCATTGTCTCTATCTGCTTTTATGACACTGCTTTCTTGCTGTTCTCGGACCAAGGGAAATATGGGAGACATTCCAGTGATAAACACTGGTTCCAACATCTTAGCTTGTTGCCTTGCTAGATTTTTTCCTAGGAATTTAGGAAAGGTTCTTTTACTGACATATGGCTGCACAAAGATATTCATGGTTAAGATACTCTTTACTCTTTACTCCACTCTGTCCTATCATTTCTCTGAGCCTCTCTGAATTCTATGTTTAACCTAAACTACTCTTTGAACATGGATTTGGTCAGGTGGTCCCTGAATGCAATCGATCAGATTCTTTCTACCCACAGACAGGGCAAGGGAGAGCCCACATGTCCGTTTTTCTCTTTATAAAGAGAGAGGATGTGACAGTAGAAAAGGTTTTGGAGCAAAGTAATTTGTGTTCTTGTTGCTATGAATGAGCAAAGTGTAACACAGAAGATTTCCTGGCTCGAGTGCACGTTTCAAATTCAAATTCCAATGTATTTATTTTTAAAGCACTTTTCAGGCCAAGGGAACTCAAAGTTCTTCACATATTGAAAACAATGCATGCATAAAAAAGTTAAAAACAGCCTTCACATAAAAAGGTAAGAACACAAACATTATAATTACTGTAAAACACAAACCCACACACACACCCACACACACAATAAAAAAGAGGTCTCACTAGTTAGATGGACCAGATGCCTGAATCTGTTCCACCTGGAAACTATTTCACAGCTGTGACACCATCAAGCCAATGCAAACAAACATTCTTTCATCTTCAGAAAAAGTAAATAAACAAACCAAAGACAGCAGAAAAGGTGTGGATATTAATTAACCCACCTCCCCTGTGGCTGTGATCTGCTACTAAGTGATCACATGACCCGGTAAGATTGGCTCTGAGCAGCAATTTTCTAAAACAGAGAAAATGCTTTTTTGCTGCTTGACTCAATTCCTGCCAAATAGAGCTCTCACAACTGTTACTCCAAACATACAGGCCCTACTCACCAGCCATCTCCTCCAACTTAGCTCACGGAAAATAAAAGGAAGCTGTGGTGTTTGTGGTCTACGTAAGATCCTGTGAGATGCAAGTTTCCAGAAATCACTGTCTGATGAAGAGGAGAAGAATCCTCCCTCTTTCTCCTGAAGTCAGTCACAACCTTTGTGTTTTTAATGCGCTACAATATCAGAGGTGCAAAGTAATAAATTACATTTACTCAAGCAACTGCAATTGATTTTTGCAGTGAGTAATTAAAAATTGTATCAGTTTTTGAATTGTTTTACTTAGACACAAGTGAATTTTTAATGGGTACTTTTACTTTTACTTGAGTAGAATTTAAGTAAAGATATTTTTGCTGAATTGCATGACCTCCCAAATCTACGGCTCTGAAACGGATCTACCTTCCATCACAGCTCTCATATCGAAGCAGATCTATCTATCTATTTATCTATCTAATCTAATCTAATCTAATCTAATCTAATCTAATCTAATCTAATCTAATCTATCTATCTAATCTATCTAATACTACTAGCTCAATGTTTTTGAACCAAAATTAGTCATCTTTCCTACAGAAGATCTTCTACTGGGACAAAGTTTGCTTTATTGCTGCATTTTCCGGATGTGTGGCATCTTGAGTAATCGTTTACATCTTTCTTTCAACACACAACCTTATATAAAAATCACTTTTTATTATTAGCTATTGCTGCTTTACAACAGAGGTAAGACTGTAGTTTACTTTACTTCTGTGCGGTTCAGCTGAGTAAGAAGATCTTATCGACTGTTACACAATCTCTCAGCCATAAAACCGGCGGACTCAACTGAATTTACTGTGGCAAACTGGAATTTCTCTCTCAACACCATAAAAACACAAGAATTTCAAGCTTAAATATTTACTTGGGAGTGTTTATGACTCTTTATAATATCTGGCAAGTTTTTGACAACATTTACATAAAAGAAACATAAAAATCAATATTAAAATGATTTCACCTGCTGCTTCATGTTGTTCTATGTCTTTATTTATTTTGTTGTAACTTCCTGCTTTATATCTCTTAAAATATCATGAATTTACTTACAGTTCTCTCAGTTGCTTTGGTGCATTTGTCACAACAGACTTCACATTTGCACAACAGTTAGTGAATTTCTCAAAACAATTAGTACAAACTGCATAACCTGCTAGATAACCTGCAAAAGCACATCCTTTGCTAAAAATAGATACAGTAGTTCATCACTCAAAAGCAAGTTTTTATGTCAATGAAAGTGTGAGATTCATCAAAATGAAAAGTCCCATCACCATTGAGTACGACTACTGTTTTACAGTAGAATGATACCTGAGTACATGACATAGAATAATTGGCTCAATTTTTTTACTTTGCACATTTTTGCCATCACTGTACTGGATGGAACTGAACTTAAAAATCACTCCTGTTACTGTATAGAAAAAGAAAAAGAAAAAAAAGAAGACGAATACAGTAAATCATTCTTGTTCATCATGACGCCCCCACGTCTGCCCACATATTTTCATCAACATCCCATCTGATATCATCCATTGCAACACAAGCGAGAAAATACCTCCTTGAATGGCAAATCAACGAACACAAAGGATGAGCTGTGAGGAATTGTTCAACTTTGGATTCATTTCAAGGAAAGACTTATAAATAAATGTGTAAAATCTGCTTGACAGATTTTGATAACTTAACTCATTTGCTTGTCATGACTCAAGCATTGAAATGATGACTAGTAGTTTTGTGGGGATTAATTATTATGCTGTTGTTAGCATATTTAGTTTTGACTGAGATGACCAAAGCAAATGATAATGTTGGAAATGTGAAATAACATAGAACTGTAAGCAAATGATCCATGTCCAAAAGCATTGGCAATTTGATCAACGCAGTGAGAAATGATACTTTGATGTGCACACATGAATAATTATTATGAAGTTTGAACTAAGAGTTATGAAAATGTGAAGTCTGTTGTGAGAATTGTACCAAAGCCACAGAGAAAAAAACTGTTCTCTACTTTATACACCATGGTGTTGTGCTTAACCATCCAAGTTACCTTGGTTAAAGTGCCAGGAATGATGAGAATGTCCGATCTGTTTCAAAAAATGTGACAAAGTAACTGAGAAGGATCTTTCTATTTTGGCAGCTCTGATGAAAGGAACTTAGTTCTTGAGACTGATGGAACAGTTTTGGGAGAAAGATGAGTATTTGGAAGTCAGCCATGATGTTGTGCAGAACTGTAACACTGTTTTGCTAAATGAGTTATGAGAATGTAATCTTGGGCCAAACCAATGGAGAAAAACTTTAAGAGCCCAAGTTGAGAAAACATAAGTTTCCCACCCCCACTCCCGGCCTCCTCGCCCTGTGTCATGTAGCTGTCCTCCCACCACAAATGAGATGCAACATAATACATTCACAAGGACTTGTTTCTGTGTTGTAATGATGCAAGAAATACTTCAAGCGTGAGTAACTGATCCACAGTTAAAGCACAGACCATCCTCCCCCAAGCAAAGTCAAATTAGACACAATAAAAGAACACAGCTGCCAACAGTTGTTGGAATTTGCTCATAAACCGATGATTAACTTTCACAAATTTGCCAGGCTACTATCAGCTGGCTAGTGTTGAACTTTCAAACATCATGCAAAAGCAAAACAAACCCAGAAACGGAACAATGACATTAGAACATTTAATGTCTTTTAGTCTCTTTTCTGTTTGCAACCAAACCCTGGAAGTTGGATGTGGTAGGAGCAGAACCAGTCTCTGCACCCATAAGTTATACCTATCTTGTCCAACTTTTGCAGTTGTTGGATAATTATCCGGGAGCTGCTGAAGTTCTTACATAAACCCTTTAACTGTCACACTAAGATAACAGTACGAGATAAATGTTTCTTTGCAGTTTCCCTTGTCCATTAAATAAGAAAAATATGGATATTTATTTTTAGCAAATGGTTGAGATAAAAAGTAAACAGCAGTAAAAAATGTCCATTTTTGAAACTCCAAAAGGATAAAAATCTTCCTTTTAATATTATATACCTAAACCAACTGGTAAAGACGGTTCAGGTAGGTTATCTAATCAATTTTTTACTAAAATTTCCTGATATTCACTGAAAATGCACTCTACCAAGTGGTAGAGAAGGATGACAAAGGGTTAAATGGATAATTCCCATCATAAACACGATCCAACAGGCGAAGGAGTCTTCTGCCGGAAACCATCAAAACAGAGGCAGTTGTAGGCTGACAAAAACACAACAGTTGTATTTTTAATGAAGTTGTTGTGTCGTAAGACTTTGTGTCATATTTTCTTTTGTTTCATATTGTGGATGATTGCCATCATAAATATGATCTGACAGGCACAGGTGTCTTTCTTTTTTCAAACGTTTCCAGTTTCCAGCGTGGTATAGAGGTGTGGAAGAGCGTTTTCCAGAGCATTGCAGTCTGCTGAACTCTGCCGAATTAGGAAGGGACATTTAACAACTGAAACTGTCCCTTTATCCCATTACTGAGGGAGAAAGGTGTTTTCCTTCTGCACAGTTCAGAGTCAGTATTTGGGGAGCAAAGATTCTTTTTACATCAAATAGTTCCCCTTAATATTCCTCATTATGTAGTATTTTTTCTTATTATGCATGACAGCAAAAGTTAATAATTGGCCTTGTGTGAGATTATTTGTACTGTCAGAAGTGTAGGAGATGATTAAATGTATTTATTTATGTGTGTTTCCTGTCGTCAAGCTTTTCGCTTTGATTTGGTCGTCATCTGGTTAAATCTGAGCCAGCGCTCAGCAGTCTTTGGGATAGTCTCTCTATTTTATGTTTAATATTTTTATTGTGTGATAGACTGGTAATCTGCAAAGGGTGTACCTAACTGGTTAATGGTTAATGTGAACCCACTCCTTAAGGTGACTCAGACTGGGTGTAAACCAGTGTTCCATTCAGATGCCCAGATTTACTTTGATGTTCTTCCAGTATGCTACCACAGCAACTGGAAACATACATCGTGCCACAAGCAGTTAAAAATATACAGAGGTGACAATTCGTGCAAGTACAATGTAATGAATAAGTTTGACACAGGTATGACATTTATAGAAACTTTAATATGTTCAGTGTAACAAATAAAGCTGTCTCTGCATTATGAAAAGATATTTCCTTTTTTTTAAAAAAACCTTTTAATAATAAAATGAATCAACAAATAGTAGTTCGACTCGCCGTTATTACTGGTGATCAACAAAATGGAAAACTGCGTACAAATAATTAAATTTATAGAAAAAAAATCATCAGCTTTAAAAACAGATGCAAAAAAACTTCAAAGTGTAGAAATACTTTCGAAATACCAGAGTTGCTACACATCCATGATGAGAAGCTCCTGTTCTCATGCTTTGTTGGATTGAGAACTGATTGGCTGCGATGTTTAAAAGATTCTGAGTTGTTTTAACTCACGATGTTTACATCATATTCTGGGCTCAACGCCGGGTTTTGCAGACTCAACACGTTTTCCAAGTTTCCTGGTATCAGTTCTGCTTAGCTTGTCTGAATTGTGGCCTGTTTTCATGCGTAACAAGTCTTACATTTGTGGAGACTAAATACAACAAACAGTAATTCTCAGTCAACTTAGTTTATTACGCCATGCTTGGGTTACCAGACAGCTGCATGTACTCATACACTACTCCCACAGCTGAGCTACTTGATTTCATCTTCCTTTCCTTCAAAGATCAATGGAAAGCTGCAGACACTTTCCATGGAAGATGCTGCGTTCTAACTAAACCCGTAAAACACATTACTCATAATATGTTCAACTTTTCATGAACTGTTAGTCAGAACTAAATGCAAACTGGTCCATAACTCCATCTCTTTGGCCCCAGATGAGCTTTACAAATCCTTTTAATGCAAATATTCATGTTGCTCATCCTCTGGTTCAACGATGCATCTCTCCTAAAGCCCTCTGTCTGTTGGTTTTTCATATAAGCTTAACCTCTTGTGGTCCTGCTCTACCATTTGGTGGAGGAAAGTTTTCAGAGATGCAGTCATGAATCTTAGTAAGGACATGATGAAATAATCCTGCTTGAACCGTCTCCACTCATTAAATCAAAAGAAATGGGTTTTTTTTACCCTTATTCTGTTTAAAATTTTGACTATTTCACTTTCATTAAAGGAGCACAGCGCAAGTTGTAGCTTTATTCCAGAAGTCTGCCCTGTCTGGCGACAAGTGTAAGTGACGCCAATGTGTTCGCACATGGGCCACCGCACTCACCCTAACAGTAGGGTTAGTGTTACAAACTAAAAATGTAGCATTGCTCTGATTTCTGTCATATGTATCACATTGAGCTTGTTAGAAAGCAGAAAGCCAGCTGAGGGTCCCGTTTTATTCCCATAGCAGATAGAAGCTCATCCCTTTATAAAAAGCTGCTGTTGTTGACTCTCTTTTAATCCTGTACGTCCTTCCCATATTTGGCCCTTTTCTTTGTCTTGCAGGAGTATATGTTGGTGTTTGAGAGGCACTTTAGGTTTATTGTTATGCATTTATAGTTGTCATTGTGTCTCCACGATGCTCTAATGGCAGCAAAGTAAACAATACAATGCTGGCAGTGGCCAGGTGGACGAGCACGTGCAGCGCGTCAACTCACATGCACACCCTGAGGATTCCAGCCCGAATCCCACTCACTGAGCAGCAGAAATAGGACTATAGAGCCAGCTGAGGTGGATAGAGATCAGCTCATGCTGCACATCAGGCTGCTGGAAGAGGATGTTAGGGAAAGAAAATAATAGTATTTAGTATTTCAACTTGCAGAATGCACCTTTAATTATTAAATTACGTCTTAACTATTTGCCTAAAAACATCTCTTTCGATTTTCCTTGTGCAAAAGAAAAGAGAAAATCCAAAGAAACATTTCTCGCTTGCTTTTTTTTTTAGTGTGAAAGTTAAAAGGTTAAGTAAAAGGAAATGTTTGGGACTGAAGTCTTGGAATATTTCCTGACCTGACAGTCCGCAAAGCTGTGCGATGTGGCTACATATAATCTGCTCCAGGAAGCTCAGAAATGAATGGATTTCAGGCTAAACTTTGACTTGAGCAAACATGCACTGCACGGTTAAGTTATGCACTTTTTTGTTTCAGAGACATCGGATTCCAATTGTTATCTTGTGTTGTGTGAAAATTTTGTTATTTATTATTTATGTAACCTTTTATTTGCATACAATATATATTAATCAAAGTGCTGAGGACATTCCTAAGATTAGAAAGATAACTGGAAAAGTACTTACAGGAAGGTTTGTTTATAACTTGCATTATAATTTCGAGCTTTGAAACCTTCTGCATGCCTTAAATCTGTCTCTTATCTCCTGACATGGAGGAGTTAAAAGCTTGCTGACCCTTCTCCTCTGTATCAGGTGCAGATTTCATGGACTTCAGGATTTGACTGATCTCTTTCCAAAAGCTCCTCATCATCTTTATTTCTACCACAGAGTCAACATTTAGTAATCCATCAAAAGAATATTTTAGGATATTGTACAAGCAGTTAAGATTAATAGACACTATTTTTCTATCAGGTTTATTTTTCTGCAGTTTCTCCTGTCCAGTAGCACAAAACGCAAGCAGTTCTGGTTTCTTTTACAAATTTGACTGAAAACTGTAAATACAAGGGGGCAAAGAAAAAGGGAAACAACAATATTAATAATGATAATAGCAATAAAAATATTATTATTAATAATAATAATAATAAATACCTTTTCAGAAATGGTTGAGATAAAACTTGATGATAAAAGTGAAATGGTGGCATTAATAAAAAATCTTAATAAAATCCATTAGTCGCTGAAACTTTTACCGGGTTGTTGAAGGGTTAAAAAAGTTTAAAACTGGCAGCACTCGTACCAAAGGACTGCAGATGTGCGACTGGTAACTGTCAAATATTCCCTGTTGTTGCATCGTTCTCATGCAGTTACACAATATCAAGCCCGAAGCCATTACAGAGTCACGCAGAGGAAGTGTCTGAAGGCTTACTCAGCACTTTATGCTGAGGTGATTCAGGTGGAGCAGCACCCATTTAACTACTACATCTGTGTGAAAGAATTAACAGAAGTCTGTCATCAATAAGACGTCATCAGCCTTCCAACCACCGACTCTCACGTCTCCTCTCCTCCGTTCACCAGAATTCCTCTAACATCTGTTCTCCATCATCTCGAGCAATCTGCACGTCCTCTCCAGTCCAAGCCCATAACTTTCTGCAGCACTGGGCTAACGGCCAGTCGGCCAATTTACACAATAAGCACTTCCAACAATTCTAAAAAGAATAAATTTGATTCCTAAACATTGCTGCTGGGGACATTAGCCTTCATTTTAGGCTACAGCTGCCACTCCATCTACGAAGGCTACCGGGCAGCCGTGTGCTCACCCACTTTCCCAACAACTCCTGCCCCTTTTTCTTTGACTTTCTTTGACAAGACTTTTTTTCCCGATCATATTACTTTTTCTTCCAAGTTAACAGCTAACCCCTTCCTTCCCAACAGTAAGGTCAAAAACAGCTCCACAACTTTAAAGGATACTCAAATGTTTATTTATAATAAAAAAAAAAACAGTTATGTTGTTAGCATACAAAATAATATATTAAAATCTACGATAGCTGCATTTTCAGAGTCAACATGAAAAAGGTTATTAAGATAACTACTACTTAGGAAGCTACGATGAGAGAGAGAGGGGGGGGGGACTTCACATTGAAACTGCAGAATAATGAGAAAAACTTTTCTAGCTTAAACTCTGACACCAACCAGCCTGCAAATCTGGATGGAATATTATTAATATAACTGTTGAGCTTGGCAGGTGTTGAATGAGGAAAATCATTTATTTGTCACATCTTTGTAAAGTGTTCATTAGAAATGTAGCACCATGCAGCCATCTACATGCTTACTTTAGCATCAAGTGCTGCCTGCGTGAGCTGAGTGCAGCTGGATAATATCAGACATCTTAAACATTAATACAATCTTTTAAAAATAGAAAAAATACACAAGCTTAAAATATAATGAGTAATAGTCAGCAGTTTCACCAAGAGTCAGCAAAACTAATTGAAACAGACATGTTTGATAAAAGTAGCACTTGTATAATCTGGCTCATTTTCTCTCAAAAAAATCATTTATACACATCCAAACAACTTCAGGAAACCTTTCTCTTTAGAGGGAAACTTAAAATACAAATAAAAAGCTTAAAAATGTAGCATCTGCCCAAGCTTGATCTTAAATCCTGCATTAAAGACTAATTAGTCTGGAAGACTTCAGAGGACAGCCTCTCCTTCAAGCAGGGATGTTGCTGGACACCTGCGGAACGAAACACAGAGGAGGATGGATTGATGCAGGAGCAGGCAAAGTTACAGGCACAGCACTGTTTCATGACTCATGGTGCAGCCAGTTTGAGGGGGTGATGCAGGAAACGCTGCTCATGAGTCATTCATAAGTTGAACTTGTCTTAACCTGAATCAGCCTAGAGGAGGTATGAAAACATAAATTATAGTAAAGTGTGAACATGGTGATAGATGTAAAGCAGCCGGGACCTGCGGCACGGGTTTAAATGAAAAACATCGGACATGCAACCAAATAAGCAGTTTGTGGAGAAGCTAAAACTTATAAAGAACATATTACAAAAGCTAGACGTTTAAATGTTTAAGACTTTTTCATGTCTTTTTTTACACCTCCCTGATATTTCCATGAAGCTCTAAATATTGAAAATGTAAAGTTTCTTAAAACAGATTCTTTCTCGAAAGGGACGATAAAATACTGCATAATGAAATATTTTATTAATTTTAATGTGTTATTAGTTAGGATGCACTCCAGTTAAAACGCCTACCATCTTTTAGTTTGAGTAAAACTGTAAAAATGTGCATACGATTTTGTTTTACTTACTTCTATCTCCTCTTGCTTCAACTATTGCAACATATCTCAAATTCAAAAGAAAAGGCTGTAAATTGGCTACATATTGTACACAACTTGATTTAAAGACCTTCCTATTAATCTTTCAGCCTCTTAATTGACTTTAACAACGATAGAACCATTTACCAAGTCGACGATCGTCTGGAAAAAAGTACTTTTACCTGTTCCAGAGATTGTTTTAAGAGCGGATGAGATGGAGCGTTTGCAGCCAATGTGACATGCCTGAGAGGTCACCAACGTCTTTTAAAGCTCCTCTTAAAGCTTAAAAACAAACTTTTAGAAATCAGCCTGTGTTTTGCATCATCCTCTTCCACAAAGAAACAACATTTATCAGCAATGATGCAAAATACAGACTGGGCCAAAACGACAGTGAACAGTTTGTTTTTTCAGCATTTGGGGAGTAAAGAACTGAAGTCTAACATAAAACTAGAAAAGCTGTTGTTGCATGACATCACTGTGAACGCCCCTGTGCTGAATGATTGGGCTGAAAAGCTGAATGAATGCACAATTCTTGAAGATAGTTAAAGATATAATAGGTTAAAGATATGATATGTTGAAATTGTTATGATCCACAACCAGTCATAATTTTGTCAAAGTATAAAACTTTGCACACTGTGACATGTGTTAGAGATACGCCAATGCAGATGAAGTATTTCACTCATCCTGGAAATAAATCCTTAAGCAGTATAGTGAAAGTCACTGACACTTTTTCTTCTGAATGTAATAGTAGATTTATTGTGTTTTAATGTGTTAAAATGCGGGATTGAGGAATTATTGTCAAAGGCAAAAAAAAATCCTGTGTGGTGGTTGGACCATATTTCACCATTTTCAAACACTTTGTGTGATGCAGCTTCCATTCACTTTACTTCTGCATAAACAGGAATCTGGCAATTAAAGAGGCTCTATGCAAGTCTCTATGCAGCATTATCATCGTCATAAAGCAGCTTGGAAGTAATTATTTTGCTTGACTGACCTGTTCTGATGAAAAAGCGGACATTTCCTCCTCTGTCGGGTCTCTCCGTACCAGAAACGGCGCTTGCAGTTTAGCCCATTGACGCTTGCGCTTGTTTTGGTTTGGAAGTCTCGCGATACACGAGACTAGCGCTATAAGGCCGGTCGTAAATCCGTTTGGACAAATATGCCTGTTTACTCTGCGATTCGGTTTTTGCTTTTATACTACTTTGATAATTACTTTACTACAGGCCTTTGAAGCCATGCTAACTAGCCGTAGACTGTTCAAAACAACCGTAAGTTGCCTCTCTTTACAACATTCTTCTTCGTCTGTCGCCTATTTTCTCGCCCTGGAGCTCCCCCTACAGTTGGGGTGCGCACTGCATAGTAAACGTACCCATACTTGCATTGATCCGCTTTAAGAGCAAGAAGCAGGTTACAGTGGTCTGTTTGATAACTCCTGCAACATAACTTGGAACAATAGCATCAAAAGTCTCATCAAGCTTACTGGAGTTTAAATGAAAAATCAACTTAGTGTGTATACAATAGTCTTTACGAGCCCTATTGTAACACAGAAGCACTTTATCGGACAGAATTCAACCTTGCAGATTTATATATGGGTGTGTTGCAGCATCTGCCCCTGCAAAGCAGTTTCACCCTTTAGAAAAAGCTTCTAGCTCATTATGCACAAGCTTGTCCAATTACAAGGCTGCATTTCTGCAGTGTCCAATCAGATGACTGGATTTTAACTTCACAAAATGTTGAATATCTCAAATTCATAGCAGACATCTCTTCAATGGGCTGAATAGTTTAAGCTTTGAGTGTCTGGAGATGCAGAAAAGGTTGAGGAGTTGTAAGCGAACTCACAGTAACTGGTTATTTTTTTCTAGTGGAAAGCTTGCATTTGACGTTGAGGATGCATGTAAACTAGTCATGTGTGAAAGTTCCTCCATTAGTGTTTGTCACCTGCAAAGAATTATCAATAAAACCAAAATTGAGCTGGTCTAATCTTAAGATGTCGACTATTTTCTTCTCAGTGAGAGTGATTTCCTGTATGACGATAATGAGCATCTTCAATCGATAGGACAAGAATAAATCTTGTCCTATCGATTGAAGATGCTCATTATCATCATACAGTTCTCATCATTAGTCATATATATTATTAAATTAATATAATAATAAAAATAATGCAATATTTTCATATTTTTTACAAATACTTATTAATAAATTAAACATAAGCTTCATCTCCCCGAGACCACAGTTGCAAAAATAGGCCTTTAAAGTTTAGAAGTAAAGAAGAGGTTTTTGGTCGACGTTCTAGATTTTATAAATGACTGACTTTGTTAAATCTTTGATTTTCCACCTGTCACCATGATAACATTTAGAAATAAAACGTACCTCTACTATTAATTCTGTTCTGTGAAGCGGCAGCATTGGTCCTTGTACTGAGCGACACCTAATATGGCCTGCCTCGTATTGGTGTTGATCATGATGTACTTTTCGTTAGCCGCATCCCTCAGGCCGAACGTATCGCTTCCATTTACGTTCACCTTCTCAAACCAAAAGTCATCGCGTGAATGGTTTGGCTGCTCCCTCACCAGCTGTCAACAAACAAAACGTTTAGCAGTGGTCCATGAGAAGAATGAAACAACAAAAGTATGCAATATGTTCTGTTTCACCTGTTTATTCTTACATTCTGCACTTCTAACTGCTGCTGACAGTATTGTGCATAACCCCAACCCCCACATCCCCACCGCCAACACACACACCGCACCCACAAAAACCATAGCTGCTGGAACTCTGCACAACTTAACCCCCCCTCAGATCTCTGGCTGCTGAATGAGTGCATGAGAAAATGTATAAGTGGAGATGATAGAAGATACTATAAACATTTCTCACAACCTCAGGTAAAAACGTAGATGAAGCTCAACTAAAGTGGTGGTAAATCTATTTTATTCCACACTAATAAAAACTCTGTTCCTATCAACACTGTCTCGATCCTCTGCAGGAAGATCCCAGATGTGATAAACTGCTGCATTTAGTGAAGAGTCACATTTACCTTCAGTTCGTTTCCATCCACCTTCAGATAATATTCCGTTTGGTCATAAAACTTCAGAGCAAATTGGTTTTGGTTTGTTTGACGTTGTATTGTTTCCACCTTAGTATCTGAGAAAGAAGATGGGAGGAAAGATCTGTAAGATTTGTCTTTTTGTAGTCAGTGAAAGTTCCCACGTCTATTTATAAATGTTAAGGCATTTCTGGAATGTTGTGATGTGGCTTTCTGGGTGTTTTTAAAAAAACAAAACCCAAATGGGGTTAAAAGGTGGAAGCTGGACAAGTCCCCAAGCAAACAAAACAGCATTTCCAGCTGATTGTACAACTGTACACAACTTATTCACTGTAACTGATCAAACTGCAAGGTTGTTAAAGCTGAAGTAACTTTTGTCAGCATCTGTGTTCTCCTCCTCATTCTGGGACATTTGTCTGCTATCTCTCACTGTTTGTGATACGTTACATACGCCAACCACAGCAAATTATTATTATTATTATTATTATCATATAGTTTTATATGACATAAATGTGAGAGAGAAGACCCTTAAAACAGAGTTAAAGAAGTAGAAGTACATATAGGTTTTTAGTGGCTCAGGTGGAGCAGATTGTCCAGCAAACTGAAAAGAAGCATTAATAAGCTTCTTTTGATTTTTTCACCTAATAAAAAAGTCTTAGAATGAGTGTTTCACAACTCTTTTAATGGGATTTCTCACCCCTGAAAACACACCTGCTGTGGACGCACAGATGCTTATCAACATGCCAAGCAGAGTAAAATATTTGCACACAAAGAGTTTTGCTGTTGCTTCTTAAAAACAAGTGAAAATTTCTTACCAGGTTTATAAGCGTCAACCGCACACAGCTTTGGCAAACGCTTAAACTTCACAATCTGAACATATTTCCCTCCATCTGTCTTCAAAACGCTGGGTGACATGCTGCTCTTCTGTTTCAAAGAGAAAGAAAAACAAACTTTTAGATGCACTCCAGTCAAAAAAAAAAAAAATTAAATTAGTGTATTTAATATAAACAGGAAAACACTGTAAGAAACAGATTGTTACATTTCAGGAGCATTATCTTTTATAAATGATCTATTGCTTTAAAAAGTCACAAAACAAGCTTACATAGCCATACACAGCATACATTCCCTACACATTAAATTAAGAAACCAATAAAGATGGTCACTGAAAAACTAAAAACAGCAATCCAAACTTTCCTGCAGGTTTTAGGTGTCTGGCTTCAGCGCACCTCGCCTCAAACGTATGCATCATTGTGCAAACTTAAGCAGTTTTCAGGCGTGCTGGAGCAGGAAAATCTCAGATCTGCAGGATAGTGGCTTTCCAGGAACATAGCGTGAGTTCCCTTGTTCCAGATGAAACAACAGAAAAGCAAAGCCGATTTTTCTCCCGTCAAGCTGCAAGATAACTGACCCCTCACCTCCCTGCAGCTGGTATAACCGCCATAAAACAAAGAATGGTCATTAATCCAAAGATCGAGGACCTTACGTTGTATGCATGCAAGAATAAACGGATGCACGTTTCTTACCGTCAGTAAAAGTCCTTCGGAGACGTGAAGTAGAAGCTTTGGTGGAGGTAAAACGCCTTGGATGCGCAGCGCTGGGTTTGCGCTTCAGGGTGCAGAAACCTTTCTAAATAGCTGAAGTGCGGAGGACCAGCCGACGCAGGGGTGCGTCACTCTAAGTGAAAATGCTTGCATGACATCATCATATTGTTTCCATAAGGGGTGGATGAGGGGGTTGCTTTTAATTTTACCTTGGAAAAATTAATATTTAGAAAATAAATATAAATAAAAGAGAACCTCTGGTCTTGATTCCTAGAGATAAACACGAAAAACAATTTATGTTGAATTAGTGAAGTTAATTTTACCGACATAAAATTGAGTTTAGTAGTTAAAGTGCTGAAGATAAAAATGACCCTATAGTAAATTTATTATCTTTTAGGTAAGATGTGGTCCATTTTCCAGCTTCTAAGCTTAAACCAGCTTAAACAGCTAAGTAAACAATGGCTGACCGGTGGGTTGTAAAGCATTACAACCATCTACTTACTTAAAGCTAATAATGTGGGTCACTGAGCTTACACACCACTCCGATGCATTTTGACAACACTCAGCAAAGTAAGCACCAGCTCAGATAGGGAAAATGTCTCCCTCTGGTGGCTGAAAAAGGAAACTGCAGGTGCTTCATGTTTCTACTCGACATTCCTTTGCCTTTCCTATCCCACTAATGAGGCAAGTTTTTGTCACTTCACCAGCTGCTTCTCAGATTTGTAAATGTCTGTGAGTTTCTGAAAAGAGAAAGAAAAATTCTATATATTTTAACCACAAATCTAGTATATATTAGACAAAAAGGACAGAAAGAAATTAGGGTAATTTCGGGGTTTTTTGTTGTTGTTGTTTCGTTTATTTACATTTTATCAATTTCTCTCTCCGGACACTTGCATGGTGGAAAACATTGGCCTGCTCTGGCAGGGAAGTCATAGGTTTGACCCTAGATAGTTTGGTGGACAGCCAGTTTGTGGTTGACACCTGCAGTTTCAACACAAGATGCAATCATCAACCCTGCACTTTCATTACAGTTTGCATTACATGTTTGACGAAAACAAGACACAAATATCTTGTTTCATGATTAAACTTCCCTACTTTTGATTTCTCTGCCCAACAGGATCTAATGTTTTGCATGCAGCTTTGCTAATCCAAACTGTGCTGTCATCCGGTTTCTTTTTAGAGAGAAGACTTTATCAACACTCCCAAAGAAGTTTTGCATTAAGCCATTTTTCTAATTGTACTGTCATTTACTTGAACATTTGTTATACTAACAGAAGCTTGGAGAGTCAGAGAAGCAATTTGTTTTGGTTTGGGTTTTTTGGCTGTCTGTACAACACATGGTCCAGCTTGGGGTTGAACTTGCTAGGATGTCTGCTCCTTGGAGGACTTTGCTGTCTTGAATGTTCCCATCTGTTGATTTTTATTTCTCTATAATGATGGACTAAATAGTTGGGAAATATGGCCATTGGTGGATTAATGAGAAGAATGTTGCTCCTGTATTGCACAGTATTTGACTCGCAGCACATGGGAACTGCTTATCATCCCTAAAGAGGTAGAGAAGGTGGACTTTCACACGATGACGAAGACGAAATTATTTCGTTGGCGAACCTTTTTTTCATGACGGTGACGAGCTAAACGTTTCCCTCTCAAGACGGGACGAGACGAGACGAAAATGTCAGTCAGACACTCAGAATCTGATATTTCGGTCCTCAAAAGCTGCAGCCGCTCCTTGTTTAGAAACGCCCACCGACTGCATGCGCTGCACACCTGCTGTCAGTCACACACACGCTGCTGAGTTCCTACCAGAGCCATATAATCATTATTACAGCACTCTGGTTTCTACATTCATTGATGGACCGCGGCAGCATGCTGCGTCAAAAAGGGGCTTATTGGCGATTTGATCCATGGACACACTTACCGTCCATCAGAGGGAAACAGAAAGCATCGTACATGTGCCATGAAGCTCAGCACAGTGGTCCATATATAGCTAGAATATTAATTAATTATTATCATAAAATACTAAAGGCTTAAACAGCACCTGTAGGCTACCCTTTTTTGCCACTGAAACAAACTAAATCAGAACCTTATTTGCCGCCTGCATATTTGTTTCTAAATATAAAAAAACGGACCGAGTCAGTTTAAAGGATGGAGAGAGAACACGCAGTAGCGTGGCATAAGTGACGTAAAGTAAGGGCCAGAATATTTATACTCATGATGGCCATCTGCATTATTACCAACGAGGCTGAAGTTAGCTTCCGATTCGCCAAATGCTTGAAGGGCAATTCCACTGAATTATTGACATTTAACCGATTTTAAACATGGTCCTATTAAAAAAATACAACACCTAACCTATCCAAACCTGGACAAAAAACTTGGTCTCTGATTTGTGAAACTTTTATTCTATTTGTGAAAATGCAAATTAGCCTCATGTCTTCACATTTTTGGCTTCTGGACCACATTAGACCTGGTCCTGTAATAAATAGGACCAGGTCCTATCTTAGACCAGGTTTTTATGAATCTATGGACTGTGTAGAACATTTGAGTCCAGGTTTGGATAGGTTAGGTATTGTATTTTTTTAATAGGACCATGTTTAAAATGGGTAAAATGTCAATAATTCAGTGGAATTGCCCTTTACACATTTGGCGGATCGGAAGCTGCGAATCGGAAGCTAACTTCAGCCCCGTATGCCGTCGTGGCTTGTCTTCTACTTAAAAGGTAAGAAAAAAACGTCTTTATTCTATTACATTGGTTATAAATGTAATAGACTGCAATCAAAGCGATATCAGCACGAGGAATATTCATATTATGATCAACAAGTTGTATGCTTTCAGCTGAAATACGTTAGTATTACTTGGTTAGTAATTAGTGAATATGTTTTGTCCGTTGTTCATCGTTATTGAAAATGCCTCACAATACCTACAAGCTGGTAAACAGTAATAGTATGCGCTTATCAGCACAAGTTTAGCCATTTGATTCAGTTTTTTTGGAAAAGGAATACATCTAAAAGTTGCAAGGTTATTGCTTTTGAGGACCAGTTATGTGCACCTCTGTAAATACTATATTTTGATATTCAAGAAATATTTTGTTTTTATTATCA
>JAVQJG010016677.1:0-18046 GCA_036024015.1 Craterocephalus amniculus | reverse complement strand
AGTAAAGTAATCCTAGGAACCAGTAAAGTAATCCTAGGAACGAGTAAAGTAATCCTAGGAACCAGTAAAGTAATCCTAGGAACCAGTAAAGTAATCCTAGGAAGGAGTAAAGTAATCCTAGGAAGGAGTAAAGTAATCCTTGGGAGGAGTAAAGTAATCCTAGGAACGAGTAAAGTAATCCTAGGAAGGAGTAAAGTAATCCTAGGAACCAGTAAAGTAATCCTAGGAACGAGTAAAGTAATCCTAGGAGGGAGTAAAGTAATCCTAGGAACCAGTAAAGTAATCCTAGGAAGGAGTAAAGTAATCCTAGGAACCAGTAAAGTAATCTTAGGAAGGAGTAAAGTAATCCTAGGAACGAGTAAAGTAATCCTAGGAACCAGTAAAGTAATCATAGGAACCAGTAAAGTAATCCTAGGAACGAGTAGAGTAATCCTAGGAACGAGCAAAGTAATCCTTAGAACGAGTAAAGTAATCCTAGGAACGAGTAAAGTAATCCTAGGAACGAGTAAAGTAATCTTAGGAACGAGTAAAGTAATCCTTGGGAGGAGTAAAGTAATCCTAGGAACGAGTAAAGTAATCCTTGGGAGGAGTAAAGTAATCCAAGGAACGAGTAAAGTAATCCTAGGAACGAGTAAAGTAATCCTTAGGAGGAGTAAAGTAATCCTTCGAACGAGTAAAGTAATCCTGGGAACGAGTAAAGTAATCCTAGGAACGAGTAAAGTAATCCTTGGGAGGAGTAAAGTAATCCAAGGAACGAGTAAAGTAATCCTTGGGAGGAGTAAAGTAATCCTAGCAATGAGTAAAGTAATCCTAGGGAGGAGTAAAGTATTGTGTGCTTAGATGTGTGTGAGTGAATGTGTGTGTCTGTGCGCATATGTCTGTGTGCACATGTGTTTCCTATTTAAAGTGACCTCATTCCTTGGCGGCGGCTGGATGACATCATCCTGCTGCTGATGGATGAAACTTTTCTGCTTCATGAAGGAAAAATAAAACCCGCAGCTGGAAAATCGTGACGCTGCGCGGCAGGAAGACGGAAAACTGGGTTGCAAAAATGTTGGAAAACAAACGGAAAGACCTTCGACCTCGTTCATGTTGTCGGGAAAAACCTGGGTTTCCCAAAACCTCCGAATCCTCCTCAGACTGAAGTTCTGACGCTTTCTGACTGTAAACCTGGAACCGGGCCGGGATGGGTCCGGCTCCAGGACCGGTTCCAGGATCCTGGAGCTGGACTTTCTCAGGCTGTGTTTTCTCTGGACCAGCCCGGGTTTCAGGTTTCTGGACTTCCTGGTAAAAAAGGAAACTAAATGTCAGAAACAGGAAGTGATGTCGCAGCAAAGTGAGACTTCCTGTTGACCGATTCTGTCTCCGTCCTGCAGACTCTAAGGCCATCGTGGACGGGAACCTGAAGCTGATCCTGGGTCTGATCTGGACCCTGATCCTGCATTACTCCATCTCCATGCCCATGTGGGAGGATGAGGATGATGAAGATGCCAAGAAGCTAACCCCCAAGCAGCGTCTGCTGGGCTGGATCCAGAACAAGGTGCCCCAGCTGCCCATCACCAACTTCCACCGAGACTGGAGGGACGGCAAGGCGCTGGGAGCTCTGGTGGACAACTGTGCCCCCGGTAACACCTGCATGACCATTTATTTATTTATTATTTTATTTTATTTTATTTTATTTTATTTTATTTTTATTTTTATTTTTTTTTATTTATTTATTTATTTATTTGTTTATTATTATCATTATTATTAGTGATAATAATAATTTATTATTATTATCATTACATTCATTGTTATTATCTTATCATTATTAATTAATAAAAGTGACTCCAACTTTGGTTTGAGCAGCAACAAAAGATTTTATTTACTTATGTATTTATAATAATACATATATATTTTTTTATCATTATTCTTAGTGTAAACGACTCCAGGTTTTGAACAACTTTATTGTTCTGAGCAGAAACAAATGTGTTGAACATGGAAGCCGACCCAGATCCAGGCGGCGGACTGTTCTGGTTCAGGTCGGACCGGTCTCAGCTGCTTGCTGACAGAATGAAGTCTGTGTGTTGCCTTCAGGACTCTGTCCAGACTGGGAAACCTGGGATCCCAGTCAGCCGGTGGAGAACGCCCGAGAGGCCATGCAGCAGGCCGACGACTGGCTGGGGGTGCCGCAGGTAACGCTTTCACCTGAGCACACCTCCACCTGAGCACACACACTCAGGTTGAACTCAGATAAATATCCAGTCAGTCGTTTCTGGAAGACGTGAGGGTGTCAGGGTTCGATATAAAAGCTCAATCCACCAAACTTTCAGTCTTTGCAACAGTGATGGGTGATTTCTCACCACTTTGGCCCAAACGCCATCAGAGAATCATTGATTAGCTCAAGTTACATTTTTCTAATTTCTAGTTAAAATATCTCATTATGCTTAATATGACATCCAGTGAGCCAAAGAGCTACATTTCTATGAGATACAGGAACTTGTTTTAAGACAGGAGGGGGAAATACGACTTCTGAGCACCACAAACTTAAAATGAGACACAAAACTACACAACACTAGTACAATATTAGTTTTCCAGCTTATTTCATGATCTTGTGAGGCTTGAATAAATTCTTATTCCAAGAAACCTCATCAAGAGAATTTTCACTTGTTCCATTATTTCAAGAAAAAATGCCTTGTATTTATTTTTATTTAGTTATTTTTTCGCATATTTTGGGAGTTTTTCCGGTGAGGGTAACGTCCAATCAGGAGCAGCCAAATATCAAGCAGTGAGCAGAAAGTTCTAGAAGAACATCCTGGTCATTTATAGCTGGAATAAAGCAAGAAGCTGATCTGCAGCTGCTTCAGTGAGGATAGGAGTGAGATAGGAGCAGGAACATCTGGAAGGCGTCCCACAGGGATCTGTACTCGGCCCACTGCTTTTCCTTTAACATGAAGATATTCCTGACATAATGCATCGGTGTAACACAAGATACTGTTTGCTGAGAAAATGATGCTGCGATGAGATCCTGAATAAATTCATTTTACGTCATTTTACCCTCATCACCTAACACCTGAGGCTGTCGTTATGGCGTTAAAACACCTCAGGTTCCAGAGGTAGTTTCATATTATAAGACAAAACAGAAATAGGGAAAATGTCTGAAGTTTTATGGGTTAAGAAGCAACAACTGAGGAAGTTTTTAAACAGCCGCTTTCAGACTTCTCCATGGTGAAAGCAGAAGTGTGTGATGACGGGCTGATGCAGGCTGTGTGTGGACGTCGTCCATCAGGATGCTTCACATGAGTTAAATGGCACTCGGTCTATTTCCAGCCTGCAGACAGATGAGCAGCATGAGGTTTAAATTAGCAGCAGAGCCCATGCCGGGTAACTCGCTAGTTCACCTCCGGATATCTGCTCCTGGAAGACTGCAAGAAAATAAAATACAGTTAAACATTAAATAAATTAATAGCAAATAAAATGGTCTTCTTTTAATAATAATAATAATATTACTACTACTGCCACTACTGATGCTGTTTTACAAAAAAATATAATTTGGCTCCAGGGGAAACTGAAATGTATAATTGAAAATAAAGATCAAAAAATATAAAAAAAAGAATGAGGTTTTTAGGAAGAAAAAATAAATTTGAAAAAGTTATTAAAATAATAATTTACCTGCAAAAACAATTATTTTAAATGTTTCACCAGTAAATCCAGAAACAAATGTAATTTCCCAGTTTCTCAGTAAGAATTCTTGACCTTTAAACTTTCATGTCAAATTTTACCAAATTTGATTTTGTTTTGTAGTAATTTTCAGGAAGTTTTTTACTTTTTTAAAATCTTACACTCAGGTAGAAATCTACATTTATGGTCAGACTTTTCAGACTCAACATTCTCATTTTGCTCTGTAAACGGTCCTGCTGGTTTCCTGGTTTCCTGACATCCAGGAACAAACCTGGTTTCTGTCCCTGATCATCTTTTAGGGTTCAGGTTAAAACTCGTCCTCCTTTTCCAGGTCATTGCTCCAGAGGAGATCGTCGACCCGAACGTGGACGAGCACTCTGTCATGACGTACCTGTCTCAGTTCCCCAAAGCCAAGCTGAAGCCCGGGGCCCCGCTGAGGGCCAAGACGCTGCACCCGAAGATGGCCAGAGCTTATGGGCCAGGTGAGGAAAGCTCAGACGATCATATGGAGCTCAGCATCCACATCGGGTTGTTAACGTTCTGTTTTCCCATCAGGGATCGAACCTCGAGGCAACATGGTTCTGAAACCAGCAGAGTTTTTGGTGGAAACGGTAGAGGCCGGACTGGGGGAGGTCCTCGTTTATGTTGAGGATCCAGAGGGACACACAGAGGAGGTCTGACTCGCCACATTCCCATCAAAAACCTCACACTGCAAAGCTGAAGTATAACATAGACTTCTGGTTCCAACAGGCTCGAGTGATCCCCAACAACGACAAGAACCGAACCTACTCAGTGGTCTACCTGCCCAAGGTGGAGGGGCTCCATAAGGTGAGACAATCTGGCAACTAATAACATCAGATTTATCTTCATTTATGTGAAGAAAATTCTGGAATATCTAAATGTTATCTTGACTGAGACATTAACTGTCTGGGACCGACAAGATGCTTGTAGATGCTGAACTATAGGGTGCCCAACATGGAGCCCTGGGGAACTCCACATTCAGATTCAGATGACCTTTATTTGTCCCACAGCAGGGAAATCTGCAGTGCAACAGCAGCGAACAGACAAGGAATGCTTGACAGGACAAAATAACAACACGAAATCAAGTTAACAAGTTAAATAGGTAAATAATATGACTAACTCTAGTAAAATGTTAACAGTATGTAGTACCGGGGATGTGTATCTGAGAATATACATATGAGAAATACAAAACATAACTGGTATGATTAGTGCAAAAACAGCAAAGCAGTGAAAATGAACAGTGAAATAAGCGCTTATGTAGATGATGAACAACAGGGGACCCAACATCTAGCCCTGGGGAGCTCCAGATGTAGATGCTGAACAATAGGGGACCCAACACGGAGCCTTGGGGAACTCCACATGTAGATGCTGACCAATAGGGGACCCAACACGGAGCCTTGGGGAACTCCACATGTAGATGCTGAACAATAGGGGACCCAACACGGAGCCTTGGGGAACTCCACATGTAGATGCTGAACAACAGGGGACCCAACACGGAGCCTTGGGGAACTCCATGGCTCCATGCAGGACTGAGCTGTGAATGTTGTCAGTCCTGATAAAGGTTAGAGCCCTGACAGACGTCTGGCTCCTCTTCCTCCAGGTGAAGGTGCTGTTTGCCGGGCAGGACATCGACCGCAGTCCCTTCATGGTGAATGTGTCCAAGGCCATGGGCGACCCGAGCAGGGTCCAGGCCCGCGGGCCGGGGCTGCAGGCGACGGGGAACGTGGCAAACAAACCAACGTACTTCGACATTTACACTGCAGGTAATTCCAGAGACGGATCCTTTCTGCTTGTTGTTTGTTTATTCTTGCTGATTCCTGGTTTGGATTGGCTGAAATGTAATCATGAAGATGGCGTCTGGTTAAAAGTTAGCTTTAACAAACTTTATTTGCATCCTAACATCCACAGCAGGAAGTTCAGGTGTGTGTCGTCTGGATCGGCCGGATGTTCTGGGAAAAACCAGGAATGTTATTTGCAGAAAGCAGCTGTTTGCATCTGTCTCCGGAGTTTAAAGGTCCTCTTGTCCTCTGTCTGTCCACCAGGGGCGGGCACCGGAGACGTGGGCGTCATTATTGTGGACTCCAACGGTCGGAGGGACACAGTGGAGATTGTTTTGGAGAACAGAGGCGACAGTATTTTCCGCTGCACCTATGTTCCCGTCCTGGAGGGGCCTCACACCGTCTACGTGACCTTTGCTGGGCAGCAGATTCCCAGAAGTCCTTTCAGCGTCCACGTCTCTGAGGGTGCGTCCCACTCAGCTTCTGCAGCTTTCAGTGTTCAGTAGGGAGATAATGTTAGACACCAGTACCACCATCACTTTCAATACTGACAGTTCAGACCAGTTCAGGCTGATTCAGACTGGTTAAGATTGGTTCAGACTAGTTTAAAATGGTTCAAACTGCTCCATGAAACTGAAATTGATCTCCTGCGGTGCCAGGCTGGATGCGAACGCTGCAGGTAAACTTGTAGGTGCGGAAGCGTTTTTTCTTCTCCTACAGGACGAATCTCTGACATATTGAGGATTTACAACGTCGGCTCCAGAAAAGTCGTTTTTTGTGTTTGATTGTTAATAAATTCTAAATGAAAATCCCTGCATCAGCTCTGTATGGAAGCTGATCATCTATGACCTGCTTCCTGGACGTCCACCTGCACCGGGCCTGCAGTGCTGCCCCCTGCTGGCCTGGAGGCGCCCGTCCTCATTCTGTCTGTTATCACTGTTGTTGCCTCCCTCAGTTTCACAGAGCGCCCCTCCTCCTGAGTCTCCGGTGCAGGTCGTTCCTCAGGTGGCACGCACCCCACCCTCAGACAAGGCCAGGAGAGCCCCCCCTCCAACACCTCCCAAACCCAGGCGACCAAGTTAGTAGAGGCCCAGGCCCGGGTGTGACTGGAGCCCGCCTCGGCCCGTCCGGATGGGTCACAGCATGCGCCGGCACCGCTTCGTCTTCAGCAGCTCTTTCTTTTCTCAGAAACAGTGAATGTGGTCCGGCCCCCCCCCTGACGAATCCTGATTACAGGCCTACAATTACATTTCATAGGAAAGATGCACATGGCGCCAAAATTACTAAATATAAAACCCATATGAGAGATTATTGACTTTAACCTCATGAAGTCTAAAACGCTCATATAAACGTGTTTTTAGTTTAGCTTCTTAAGTCTGGTTTGATTTGTAATTAGTTCTGGAAAGCGATAGCAATTACTCACATGAAAATCACAATAATCACATTATATTCTATGATTAATCGTCATCTACAAAATCTACAAAATAATAATTCATGCAATATTTTTACAATTTATCACAAATAATTGCATTATTTTATACAGTTTATCACCAATAATTGCATTATTTTATAAAATTCATCACCAATAATTGCATTATTTTATACAATTTATCACAAATAATTGCATTATTTTCCATGAGTAATCTCACTTTTTCACATTCGATTTTCTGGTTTGGTTTTTAATTAGTTGTGAAAAACAATCAAAATATTTAATAGCACTATTTTCTACAATTAATTATGATTAATCCTATGTTTTTCTACAATACATTGCATGATTTCCTACAATTAATCGTAAGTTATTGCATGATTTTTGATTAATGTGATTAATCGGAACATTTTATATAATTTATTATGATTAGTTACATAAATCTTTACAATTTTCTATGATCAATCACAGCTAAGAAAATCTGTCAGTCATAATCTGATTGTGTGATTTTTACAGTTTATCAGGATTAATCTCATTATTTTCTAAGATTAATTGTGATTAATTGCATGATTATCTGGAATTAATGCGGATCAATCATTGACTTCCAACACAGCTCTTCTTCTCTTGGTTTTCTTGTTGCTCCACCAGCAAAGACTCAACCTTCAGTCAGAGAAGCCGTTTCAGGTGAAGCCGAAGCTCCAAACACCGACCAGAACTGGGTTATATTAATTCTCTTCTATTATTCGCTTCAGCTGATAATAGAACTGGGCAATATATCGAGAATTTGTCACACAAGATTAATAAAAAGGGAATATTGTTTATATCCAGTTAGCTTGTTTTGAGTTAAAAGAATCTCTTTTTTAGCATTTTGCACAACTGTATCCTTGTTCTGATCGTTGAAAGTTATTTTTATCATCTTAAAACATCTACTTTAATTTCAGTCAAATATCTTGATGCCCATGTGCTTTGCATCCTTAATTAAAGTGCATTTAGCACTCCAGGCTGTAAATTTGAACAGTCTCTTTGTTTAATTGACCAAAACCACGTATATCGCGACATATAACGTATATCATGATTAGAAAAAATTATCGAGAAATGAAATTTGGTTCATATCACCCTTTTGGTTTTTATCGGACAGTCCCTCCAGGATGTTGCAATGATGGAATCACAGCTATCAACAAGAATTGTCAAAAGAAAAAAATCATGTTATGGTAATATGATTTTTATTTTTAATTTTTTAAATTGTATATTAAACCTCTTTGAATTTGTTTTCATGGCAACATGAGGACTTCCTATTTGGGTTAAAAATAGGGAGAATTTAATGATGATGATATTGATAATATTAATAATAATAATATTAAAAGAATAATAATGAAAACCTAGAACAACAAATGAATAAAAACAATAATGAATGAAAAAAACAAACAATAATAATTAATAATAAATAAAATAATAAAATAAAAATGAATAAAATAAAGGACTGATAAAAAACAATAAATAAATAACATTAATAATAAATGTAAGAAAAACAAACAACTAATTATAATAATTATAGTAATATTAATAATTGAAATAAAAAACATATAGATCGAAATACCTATATAATTATAATAATATTATGATAATCAAGATAATAATTATAATAATTTTATTTAAGCTCACTGTATATTTCTAACGGTCAGAGTCAAGTTTAAAGTTACACAGAAAAAAATAAACATGAACACACAACTGTTGTGATATTTAACAGCTGATTAAAACAACACAGCAGCCATCTTCCTCCTCTTCCTCCTCCTGGTGTCCTCATGCTTCTAACATTTCTTCTGGTTCCTTCATCTCCGCTGCTTTCCTCCTCCAGCCTCAGCAAGCCGCTTCCCTCAGCGCCGATCAGCTGACTAACAGAAGCTCCTGCGTGTGTGTTGCTGCGGGATGTTTGTGGGTTTCCAGTCTGACCAGTTTGTCTTTCTGACAGCCTGCAACCCCAACGCCTGCCGAGCGTCGGGCCGAGGTCTGCAGCAGAAAGGCCTGAGGGTGAAGGAGGTGGCCGACTTCAAGGTGTTCACCAAGGGAGGCGGCAGCGGGGAGCTGAAAGTCACCGTGAAGGGGCCGAGTAAGTAAAATGAATGATAATAAATAAATAATAATTAGTTTGTGTCTCTGACTTTGTGCCGTGGTTCCCACCAGAGGGTCTGGAGGAGCCGGTGAAGGTGCTGGAGCTGGAGAACGGGCTGTTTGAATGTAATTATTACCCCATCATGACCGGGAAATACGTGGTGAACATCAGCTGGGGAGGCCACGGCATCCCGCGCAGGTGAGACCCAGTTTTTCATCATGTCCATGGAAATGTTGCAAACTGTGAGGATGCAGGCGGAGCCCTGAGGATCTCCAGCCCACACAGTTGGTCCTGTTGGTTTGCATCCGTGATGTAAACCGCGCTTCCTGTGCTTCCTGTGTGTGTTTTCAGCCCGTTTGAGGTGCACGTGAGCGAGGAGGCGGGGCCTCAGAAGGTCCGGGCCTGGGGTCCAGGTCTGGAGACCGGCATGGTGGGGAGGAGTGCTGACTTCGTGGTGGAGGCCATCGGCACCGAAGTCGGCACTCTTGGTAGGTTCTGGGTTCTATGTGAGTCCAAACCGACCCGGTACCGCGGTTCTTGAAGCTGGCTCTAGACCCAGCTCTGGTTCTGGTTTCAGCCGATCCGTATCCTGATTTATTGAGTTCTGGGTTTTTCGTGCTGGGCAGGTTTCTCCATCGAGGGTCCGTCTCAGGCGAAGATCGAGTGCGACGATAAGGGCGACGGCTCGTGCGACGTCCGGTACTGGCCGACCGAGCCGGGCGACTACGCCGTCCACGTCATCTGCGACGATGAGGACATCAAAGACAGCCCCTTCATGGCCCACATCCTCCCTGCCGCCGGCGACCTCGTCCCCGAGAAGGTCCGAGCGCATCCTGCTGGTTTCCTCACGGTCTCCGATCCCGTAGACCTTCATCATCCTCTTCCTCCTCAGGTGAGGTGCTACGGGCCGGGGCTGGAGCCTCTGGGCTGCATCGTCAACAAGGCGGCGGACTTCACCATCGACACCCGCGGCGCCGGGCGGGGCGAGCTGAAGCTGTACGCTCAGGACGCAGACGGCTTCCCCATCGACATCCAGATCAGCGAGAACGGAGACAGCAGCTTCCTCTGCGTTTACATTCCCACCAAACCCATCAAGCACACCATCATCATCACCTGGGGCGAAGTCAACGTGCCCAGCAGCCCCTTCCGGGTAGGAGCGCCCCCGCCCTGCCGCCGCCGGGAAAACACGCACTTAAACCCTCACGTAGCTATGGAAGTCCGTTCCGATGACAAAAAAAACCCTTGGATCTCATAATTATCACTTAACTTTCTCATAATTATGAGATAATATGTTTATTTTTCCATCTGAGCGACTGGGCTTCCATAGATCCATTCGTACCTACAGCAGAGGAGGAGAGAAAACTAACAATGGAAGATTTTATTTTCTTCCTCATCATCTTTTTCTCAAAATTTTGACTTATCTTCAACATTTCAACTTTATTCTGAGTTAGGACTGGGAAACATGAACCAACTTTCTTATTTCAATCATTTTTTCCATAATAACGATATACAATATATATATCTTGACATAAATTCATAGTAAAGTCAAGTACACCAAGAAATGGTTAAAATTTACATCCTTGAGTGCTAAATGCACTTTTAATAAGGATCAGAAGTACATGCACATTTAAATATCTGACTTAAATGAAAGAATATGTCCATTAAAATCATAAAAAATACTTTTCAATGACCATAACAAAGATAAAGTTGTGCAAAATGGTAACTCAAAATAACCTAACTCTATATAAACGATATTCCCTTTTTCTATATCTTGTGTGACAAATTATTATTATTATTATAAACATTATTCTAAAAGTGTCATCTTTATTCTCCAAATATTAACCTTTTATCATTATTTTCACTTTATTCTCTAATGAGAAAGGAAGAATTGTTTACTTTTGTTTATTTTTTTCCTCTGTGGCTTCTGCTGTACAGCAAAATGATAGCCTTCATTAAATGTTTAGCCTAGAGGAACCCGCCCAGGTTGTCCTGGAGAACATAGAATAGATAAACCGTCTAATTCATCAGACCAGTAAAACAGTGTGTCGTCAGCGTAGAACTTGACCGTGTGATTTAAATGGGACAGATGATGGAGCCCTGAGGTCCTCCACTCCCACTCTGAGCTACAAATGTTTTAATTTTCACATTAATTCCAATTAATCTGAGTATCAAGACAAAGAAAAGTTCATAAATGCAAGATGAGGAGACATTTTTTCAGTTTCATCGGTTTTATCATCGTCTGAACGTTGAAACTTTTAGTCTCAGTCGTTTAGTTTCGGGTTGGTTCTGTGTCTGAATGATGGATCAGGTGACGATCGGAGAGGGCAGCCATCCGGAGAACGTGAAGGTCTACGGTCCGGGTGTGGAGAAGACGGGGCTGAAGGCCAACGAACCCACGTACTTCACGGTGGACTGCAGCGAGGCCGGACAGGGTGAGACGCCGCCCGGGATCGCACCGCGGAGCAGCGATTCCTCGCTACGCTGTAGCTGTCCTCTGCTTGCCCTCCAGGTGACGTCAGCATCGGGATCAAGTGCGCTCCCGGTGTGGTCGGACCGGCGGAGGCCGACATCGACTTCGACATCATCAAGAACGACAACGACACGTTCACGGTGAAGTACACGCCTCCGGGTCCGGGTCAGTACACCATCATGGTGCTGTTCGCTGATCAGGTGAGTCGCCGACAGGTGAGACACGTCCGGACGGCGTCTCTGGAAGCTAAAACTTTCCCCTCTCACCTGGAAAACAGGAAATTCCCGTCAGCCCCTTCAGGATAAAGGTGGAGCCGTCCCACGATGCAGCGAAGGTCAGAGCAGAAGGACCCGGACTCAACCGGACAGGTGGGGCGGCTTCATAAAAAACACCTGGCGGGAAGAACGACCTCCTCATCCTCCATCTCTCTGCTCTCTCCTCACCTGCACAGGTGTGGAAGTGGGCAAACCCACTCACTTCACCATCTACACCAAGGGGGCCGGGAAGGCCAAACCCCAGGTTCACTTCACCGCAGCAGCCAAAGGCGAAGCCGTGCGCGACTTCGAGATCATCGACAACCACGACTACTCGTACACGGTCCGCTACACGGCGGTGCAGCAGGTACGCAGCAACCCCACACCTGGCCAGGTCGCCTAGCAACACCGCTCGCCGGCTCACCTGTGGCTTGTGTCTCTCTCAGGGGAACATGTCCATCGCTGTGTGCCATGGAGGAGACCCCATCCCTAAAAGTCCCTTCGGCGTTACCGTGGCGCCCCCGCTGGACCTCGGCAGGGTCAAAGTTCAGGGCCTGAACAACAGTAAGTGACAGGAAGTGTTCGTGGCTCGAAGCAAACTTCGTCCTGTGGTTCCGGCACAAATCAAACAGCTGGGTGGCTGTGAATGAGGAAATATCGGGAATAACAAGACGATGAGATTCTGGATTGTCCTTAAATCTGTAGTTTCTGTTCCGCTCGCATGACCAAAGTCAGAAGTTTAACCTGCTGATGTTTGTGTCCGAACCGAAGAGGTGGATGTGGGGAAGGATCAGGAGTTCTCCATCAGCACTCGTGGTGCCGGAGGTCAGGGCAAACTGGACGTGAAGATCACGGCTCCTTCACGGCGTCCAATCCCCTGCAAGCTGGAGCCGGGTGCAGCCGCCGAGGTTCACGCGGTGAAGTACATCCCCCCCGAGGAGGGAGCGTACCGGGTGGACGTCAGCTACGACGGAAACCCCGTCCCAGGGAGCCCCTTCACTGTGGAGGGCCTCATGCCCCCCGACCCCTCAAAGGTCCGTCCCCCTCCGCTTGTTTTACCAAGAGTTTGGGAAGACGGTGCTCCCGATGATTGTCTTCTTTGTACCATGTTTTCTGTTACGTTGCTTTCCAGATGCAACAGCTGCTTCTCTGGGTTTTGGTTGTGCCGTATTTGTTGTTATAAATCCTTTGTTTATTTTTCCTTCATTTGTTCCTCCTATCCGGTCCTGCATTGATATAAAACATCAAGTTTATTTACGCCCAAAAACGTAAAAACTTTTCAATGAAAAACTAATGTGACGTAAATTTAGTAGTGATCTTTATCAGAGAAAGTGTCTTTCTGAGAGACAAGACTTTCCTTCATCCAGATGAGCCTTTTCGATCCAGACGAACCTTTTCGATCCAGACGAACCTTTTTGATCCAGATTAATCTTTTTGATCCAGATTAACCTTTTTGATCCAGATTAACCCTTTTGAACCTTTTTGATCCAGATTAACCTTTTTAATCCAGATTAACCTTTTTGATCCAGATGAACCTTTTTGATCCAAATTAACCTTTTTGAACCTTTTTGATCTAGATTAACCTTTTTGATCCAGATTAACCTTTTTGATCCAGATTAACCTTTTTGATCCAAATTAACCTTTTTGAACCTTTTTTTATCGAGATTAACCTTTTTGAACCTTTTTGATCCAGATTAAACTTTTTAATCCAGATTAACCTTTTTGATCCAAATTAACCCTTTTGAACCTTTTTTGATCGAGATTAACCTTTTTGAACCTTTTTGATCGAAATTAACCTTTTTGAACCTTTTTTGATCGAGATTAACGTTTTTGAACCTTTTTGATCCGGATTAATTTTTTTGAACCAGATGAACCTGTCTTGGTTCTGATAAATGAGTTTCTGTCTGAATAAACTCAGAAACGTCTGGTTCCTGTGAGATCATCTCTCTGTATCTCTTCAGGTGCGAGCCTACGGTCCTGGTCTTCAGGGCGGTGTGGTGGGCAAACCGGCTCCCTTTGCCATCGACACAAAGGGTGCCGGTACCGGCGGTCTTGGCTTGACTGTGGAGGGTCCATGCGAGGCGAAGATTGAATGCCAGGACAACGGTGACGGGTCGTGCTCTGTGTCCTACCTGCCCACCGAGCCCGGCGAGTACACCATCAACATCCTGTTTGCAGAGCAGCACATCCCCGGATCCCCCTTCAAGGCTGTGGTCCAGTCGGTGTTCGACCCCGGCAAAGTGACGGCCAGCGGCCCCGGCCTGGAGCGCGGAAAGGTCAACGAGACCGGATCCTTCACGGTGGACTGCTCCAAGGCCGGCGAGGCCGAGCTCACCATCGAGATCATGTCAGACTCCGGAGCCAAAGCCGAAGTTCTGGTTCAGAACAACAGCGACGGGACCTACTCCATCACCTACATCCCCCAGAGCCACGGCATGTACACCATCACCATCAACTACGGAGGCCACGCCGTGCCCAACTTCCCCGCCCGCCTGCAGGTGGACCCGGCCGTGGACACCAGCGGGGTGAAGGTCTACGGACCGGGAGTGGAACCCCGAGGTGAGAACTGCTGCCATTTAATCTTCATCACCACAGGACTGGTTTCTGCTATGTTTCTCACATTAGTTCTGCTTTTCCTCATTATTTGTTCAGTTTCATTTTTAACGTCTTTTGAAACAACAAGTTTCTGTTTCCAGAGGTTTTTCTAAGCTTGCTTCAGTTTCATCTTATTTCTTAATCTTTTGGCGGTTTGTCTCATGCTTGTTGAGGTTTCGTTTCCTGCTTGTTGAGGTTTTGTTTCATGGTTGTTGAGGTTTTGTTTCTTGCTTGTTGAGGTTTTGTTTCCTGCTTGTTGAGGTTTTGTTTCATGGTTGTTGAGGTTTTCTTTCCTGGTTGTTGAGGTTTTGTTTCCTGGTTGTTGAGGTTTTGTTTCATGGTTGTTGAGGTTTTGTTTCTTGCTTGTTGAGGTTTTGTTTCCTGCTTGTTGAGATTTTGTTTCATGGTTGTTGAGGTTTTCTTTCCTGCTTGTTGAGGTTTTGTTTCATGGTTGTTGAGGTTTTGTTTCATGGTTGTTGAGGTTTTCTTTCCTGGTTGTTGAGGTTTTGTCTCCTTCTTGTTGAGGTTTCGTTTTCTGCTTGTTGAGGTTTTGTCTCCTTCTTGTTGAGGTTTTGTTTCCTGCTTGTTGAGGTTTTGTTTCCTGGTTGTTGAGGTTTTGTTTCCTGGTTGTTGAGGTTTTGTTTCCTGGTTGTTGAGGTTTTGTGTCATGGTTGTTGAGGTTTTCTTTCCTGGTTGTTGAGGTTTTGTTTCTTGCTTGTTGAGGTTTTGTTTCCTGGTTGTTGAGGTTTTGTCTCCTTCTTGTTGAGGTTTTGTTTCCTACTTGTTGAGGTTTTGTTTCCTGCTTGTTGAGGTTTTGTTTCATGGTTGTTGAGGTTTTCTTTCCTGGTTGTTGAGGTTTTGTTTCCTGCTTGTTGAGGTTTTGTTTCATGGTTTTTGAAGTTTTGTTTCCTGGTTGTTTGTTGAAACTTCATGTGTATTGAAGGTGGGTGGTTTGTGTAATTTTCAGGAAAGATCTTTTATTTCTCTTTTTATTCTGGATCTGGATCCGGTAGGAGCTTCAGATCATGTTCAAATCCGCTGAGATGTCATATGGAGTTCCTCAGGGCTACATCCTGGGACCTATGTTGTTTTCTTATACTTCTTCCTTTAGGTCAAAGAAATCAGCAGATCAGTTATGTTTCATTCTTTTTTTGTGTAAAAAAATGCCTTGAGAAAATATAGAATATAGTGACTCTCCACTTCAATGTTAAAGTATTATGGTATTGGTTGCTACCCTGCTGAACAAATAAAGCTGAATTGAGTTGAACTGAGTCTTTATGCTGATGACATCCGCCTGTTAGACACTCTGAGCTTAAAAACGTATAAGTTAGATTTGGGCGTTTGTGGCAGTTTTAAGTTTGATGTGTTTTGTATATTTGAGCTGCATCGAGTTTCCTTTTATCTGAAGAACTTAGTCTGTGAAAAATGTTAGAAATAAGATCGAACTCACTTTTTTTTATTGTACTTTTATTTCTGTTTCTCTCTGCAGGTGTCCTGAGGGAAGTAACAACCCATTTCATAGTGGACACCCGAGCTCACTACAAGAGCAGTGGCAGCCACATAAAGGTGGACGTCTCCAACCCGTCGGGCGCCAGCACGGACGCCTTCATCACCGACAAGGCAGACGGGACCTACAGGGTGGAGTACACACCATTTGAGGACGGTGAGGCGCTGGGGTTTATCCTGACCAACACTTGGGGAGGGCGGCGTAAAAGCTCATTAAGCTCCGGTTTTCCAGCATTGCTGTGCTGTGGAGGAGCAGCTCGTGATGAAACCGTGGTATTTATAGCTGCAGCATGTCTGCAGGCAGCAGATGGTTTTCCACTGATAGTAACGTGTGGGACAGAAATACTTGGCCCTGCAGACACTAAAAGCTCTGAACCAAATGTTGCTTCACAGGCTGGAACAGCTGATTCTGCTCTTCTTTTTATTTATTTCATTCATTTCATCCCGTCCAGACTAAGAACCGAGGCAAGATGGGCAGCAGCTGCAAGATGACTCACTCAAAACACAAATTTACAATAAGTTTATTAAAAAAAAATTTGCTTCAACTTCAACAACTCAGTTTGGATTTAAAAGCATTGAATGAAACCAGCAACGTTAGTTTCCATGTTTTCTGCAGAAACGGGAACAAAGCTACAAAAACAACAATCTGAGCTCTTCAGCAACTAAGCAGCACAAGTAGAACAAAAATAAACCGAGGGTTGCTTTTTACATGAAAATATATCAAAGACTTTAAATCACATATTTCCTACAGATCTATGCATAAAATGCTATTAAACAAAATTTTATTTCGAACAATTTTGAAGAGACTATATGACAAAAAAGTGTGATATGTGCCAACAGTCAAGTTGTCGGTCAGATTAAGAGGATGGATTTCTGTAAAAGGAGGAAAATGTCCATCGCTGGACTTTATGTCTATGAAGCGATTGATGCTTCTATTAACAACGCTAAGGAGTTTTTCTCCCCACCGTCGCCTGAAGCAGCTCAGAAGGGGATTGATCGAAGACTCTATTTGATGCAGTTGGTTGGTTTCCTTGCATCGGCTAATTGTTACTAATTCTTATTCTTCTTATGGCTCCTGCTCATAGGTGCTCAGCTTTACAAGGCGTCTCCACTCTCTTCGTTCCTGGGCCAAGGCTGCTGCGTTAACGGAGTCGTAATAGGTAGGTAGCAGAGAAGGAAACTGACAGGACGAACAATGAGGGGTCCAAAGTGTGACTTACTAAGCTATGTTCCTACCCTCACCTACAGAGTTGTGGGCAGTGACCAAAATAAGATCAGGCCTCCTCATCAGAGCAGGTTTCAGATGAAAACTTACAGAGAGGGTGAGGAGCTCAGGCATCAGGAGGAACAGAGCAGAGCCGCTGCTGCTCCACATACACAAGAGTCAGACGAGCGGCCTCGGACACATCTGGTTAAGAACCATCCCTGGTGAGGTTTTCTGACTACGTCTCACTACTAGGAGGGCTTGTCATCTCAGTCCAATATTCCACCTTTGGGAGAGATTCTCATCATGGATGTGCAGGAACTGTGTGATGCTAACGTGTCAACATGGAGCAGAACCTCTGAGGAACGTTTCCATGACCATGTTCAATCTAAACCACTAAGAATTCAAGCAGCTCTGAAGGGAAATGGGTTCCAACATGGCCTACCAAGGTCGACCGCGAATAACATCAAGTTTCACCGAGTCCATCGTCTGGGAGGAAAGAAACCCGGAGCCAATAGACCGCGGCCCATCGTGGCAAAGTTCAGGGATTTTAAACAAAAGGTAAAGGTAAAATTCCCGGGAGTTAAGGGGAACGAACTTTGGAGTGAACGATCAGTTTCCCAAGGAGATCCTTGACCGGAGGAGAATTCTGTTTCCCATCCGCAAGAAATCCATCGCGGAGGGCTCCCGAGCTGTCATCGCTGTGGACAAATTATTTATTGACGGCCAGCTTTACCGGGACTCCAAAACCACTCCATGGCTCTTCTGATCCCAGGTGCTGTGTCACAACTATCACGCATAACTCGCCATTATAGATCACAGATAATAGAATATTCCGCTCGTTCTCACCACAGCCACTACACCACAATCGATGCACTTTTTTTTTCTGTTTTGTTTCTATTTTTGGCACAATCACTCTCTTCACTTTTCACCCCCTTTCTATTTCACGCTTTCACTTTTATTTGTAATCCAGCTCGTATTAGCAGCGCACGCAGACGGTCGATCACCACCAGGACGCACAA
>JAVQJG010016657.1:0-18055 GCA_036024015.1 Craterocephalus amniculus | reverse complement strand
ATCTACAAAGGCATTCATGCAGAGGAACAAGTACAATGTTCTCGAATGGCCATCTCAGTCCCCAGACCTGAATATTATTGAAAATCTGTGGTGTGATTTAAAGCAGGCTGTCCATGCTTGGAAGCCATCAAATCTGACTGAACTGGAGATGTTTTGCAAAGAAGAATGGTCCAAAATACCTTCAAACAGAATCCAGGCACTTATTGGGGGTTATAGGAAGCGATTGGAGGCTGTCATTTCAGCAAAAGGAGAATCTACTAAATATTGATGACATGTTTCTGTTGGGGTGCCCAAAGTTATGCATCTGCCATTATTTGTTTAATTAATTATTGCACACTTTCTGTAAATCCAATAAACTTCATTTCACTTCTCCAATATCGCTGTGTTTGTCTGCTATATGATATATTTAACTGAAATTGATGATTCAAACAACCAGTGATTTATAAAGAGAAATCTTGAAAATGATCAGGGGTGCCCAAACTTTTGCATATGACTGTAAGTTTCAGGTATGTCATGACTGTTTTGCTTTAGGGTGACACACTTTAAAAAAAACTAAACAAAAGTGACTTGTGTTGAAGTAGCAGATGATTACTGGTCAAATGTGCCCAGAACCTGTAGTAGGCTACTTTTGTGCCTCATTATGAATAATAAAATGCTCTGAAATCTCCACATCTGCAGCATGTTACTGCATAGCAGATCACAGTAATACAGTGGCATGAGTCCAGAGCCGTGAGTAGAGAGCGGATGGTTGTGAGACCTGCCCAACGTGGACAGCGTATCAGATACGCAGACACAACACCCACTGCCTCCGGGTTCATACTGTATGCGTGGTCCTGGAGCTGCTGGTGTGAAGAATGTGAAGCATGCTTTCACCCTCCTCTGTGAAGAGAAAAGATAGGACATGCAGTTGTCAGTGGTGGGAAGGAATGACCACACATGTTTACTACATGGCACCTGCAGAGGAATTGTTTACATCCTGTTGCATGAGGTTGATGTTGAATTGGGCTTATTGATGTCAGGATTTTGAATGCCTTTAATTTTTTTTTTTCAACATCTACAATTCACTTTTCTGCACAGCTTAAAGTTGCTTTAAATCAGCTTAATAAATCTTTATGTGCTCTGGCTTCATCACACTCATTCCAGGAACTCTCAGTCTCCAGTTGTGTAAGTATGAGGTGTTCAAGCTATTCAAGCAAAATGTTTACGTAACGGATTCTTACCTCTTGAAAGTTATCAAAGTATACTGAATACTGGAAATATCTCAAAGTATAACCCACACAATACAACAGTACTGCAGAAGGAGGATTATTTTGAAGCTAATAAAAATGTTCATATTGCATCCTTTTTTGTGACACTGTTGAATTTTTATGTCCCCTTGGCCAGCAAGGAAAAATATGTGGTCTTAAACGCAACTTGTCCCCCATCAGAAGAAAGATCTCATGTACATGCGGAGCATAACCCGACCAGGCAGCGGAGGTGGGCATCTGGGTCCACAATTGGGGTTTCTGCATTGGATGCACATAAAAGGAGCCACTATAGAAACCAGCACCAACCAGAGGAGTCAGATCCAGCCCTGCTGATGGAGGAGAGGCACGATAATTCCACACAGATTGTTGTAAGATTATTCTTCACATAGTATTCAAAGTGGAAAATTATAAAGCTCATAAACCTCATAATGCAGGATCTTTAATGAAACGGTTGTTTTGTGTGTTTACTTTCGTTCTGGACCAAATATTCTGCAGATGTATTTATTATGTGAGATGTACATATTAAGTCGAAAAAAGATGAAGCACAGAAGAAAATAATATTCAATGATGAATGATCTTTTAGGGCATTGATCATGTCTACTATACATCTAAAATCTACGGTCCCGGAGACGCAGCCGATAGAGAGCTGTGGGTAAACAGTGACGATGTGGAGGGGGAACAGTGGAAGGTCCTCAGCTTCTTGTCCAGCACACACAGACAAGCAGAGGTAAAACAGTGATCTGTCTACATAAGTAGAACAAATAGGACTTGATGAAAATTTCATAACTGATATTAAGATAAGAGACTTAAAACTTAAACATAAAAGATGAATATAGCCTCAGTTTTTCCGAACTTTGACCAGCAGGGGGTGACAGCTCAGCAAAAAGAAGGTGGTTTGAGAAAAAAATTCTTATTTTTATTACCTCAGTTAACATTTTCTAACCTAAATTTTGGGTTCTAGCATAAATGTTTTGTTGTTTTCTGTAAATCATATTATTATTGAAATCAAAATAGGAATTCTAACGTGGTCCTGTACAGTTTAAAAGGACAAACACCATTTGGATTTGAGATTAAAATGAGTATTTGTTCATAGAAAGATATATCATGCCCACATAATGATTCAACCTGGAAGTCTGTAACTCACACATTGTTTTATATATAACATACTAAAAAATAAGAAAAAAATCTGTATTTCATGTGTTTTAAATGGGTGCTTAGTAACACGCTAGCTTTGCTTTAAGAAAGTCTTAATGTGTTTTCAGAGGGTGAATTTGTCCTTCAGCTTTCCTTTCTATGGACATCCACTGAAAGAAATTACTGTTGCGACTGGAGGTAAGGGGTTAAACTTCACTATTCTTCTTCTCAGGATTCTGCAGAATGACAACATCATGTCTGGTGAAATGTATAAAGTTAGAATTTCTCCCAATGTTAGAAAATTACCGTTGACAAACATCTGCATGTCTTCTTCCAGGTTTCATTTACACCGGAGACATAATCCACAGGATGCTCACGGCCACTCAGTATATCGCTCCTCTGATGGCTAATTTTGATCCAAGCCTGTCCAAAAATTCCTCTGTGTTGTACTTTGATAATGGTACAGTAGGTGGTTAAGATATATTATGACATTTTCATTAGTTGTTGCTTTGTATTAATGGGCTTTCTGGAATGAATTTTCACTCTGTGCTGTCTTACAAAACCTCTCCGTGTTTATGTTTGCCCTCCAGGAACAGCAATGGTGGTTCAGTGGAACCAGCTCCACCTCCAGGAAAACACCAGTCTGGGAACTTTCACCTTCCAGGCTGTTTTACACAGTGATGGACGGATCATCTTTGCTTACAAAGAGGTGATGTTCTTTCTCTGTTTTCGTTCTTTCAATGTGCAGGTAATGGTGTTGATGCATTTTTTCTTGTTTTAGATTCCTATCGACATCAGCGACATCAGCTCTGAAAATCATCCCGTCAAAGTGGGCTTGGCTGATGCTTTTGTGGTGCTTCATAAGATAGAGCAGATTCCCAGTAAGAGGTTTCAAATCATTCATTTAAATGTCCTTTCCGAGCTAGCAGCATTCACATCTTTTTATTGTGACATTCTTCAGATGTTCGTCGAAGAACCATCTACGAGTATCATAAAGTGGACATCCTTACCTCAAAAATCTCCAGTTCTACTGCTATTGAAATTCTTCCACTACCTAGTAAGTTTCTAACTCAGCATATTGGGATCTTCTGTAAAAATACATCCCAGTTTTAGTTGTTTAGTTGAGGACTAAATATTCTCTTCCTTCTCCCTGTTTTCTGTATTCTCAGCATGCCTGCAATTCTCCAGCTGCGGTCCATGTGTCAGTGCTCAGATTGGCTTTAACTGCAGTTGGTGTAGTCGGCTACAAAGGTAAACTGGAACAACAGTAACAGCCCTCCAGTCTACCCTCCATTTCAATTTCTATTAGAAATATTGTAATTTCAATTAATTTCAGATTAGTTAAGATTTAAATGGATGGGGGTGCAGGAGGGATGTTTTAGGGTTTCTCTTTGCAGCCACAGGACAGCAACACCTTGCTGTCATTGTTGACCCTAAATTCCTTTACTAAAGTATTTAGTTAGATGTGATATATCCGACATATTAAGCGTGAGTCAATCTGGGTAATAAAAAGCGACAGTGGTCCAAAGCGCACCAGTAAATATGTTTGGGTGTTTAAAGTTACCACCAACAGCAAAACCTGATATTTTGTTTGGACCTAACTTGATCTGACGATGTCATTCAGTAAAAAGTTACAGCTTGAAGTAAATTTCTAAATCACATTGGTTCAAAGAAGAATTTCCAGTTTGTCATCTTCATCTCTTCACGTTTTCAAGTTGAAATCATGCCATTCACAGCAACAGGAAAGTCCATTGTAAGATTTCCATTTTATCCACAGACATGAGGGAATAGACACATAGCAAAGCCCTGGGCTTTTCAGCTGACATGAGACGGGGGAATCAGAAAGAGGAATCAGTGTGAGCTGTGCTGTGGTTAATCTGTAAATTATGGAAATTCATTTCAGAATAATGTTCGCATTAAGAAAAAAGAAAAATAATTGGTTTCTTTCTTTTAATGTTTTATTTTCCTCTTTACAGTAAGACAAAGTAGCATCAATGTTTTTCAGCAACTAGTTAAACATTGGTTAATAATATAGAAACAATGATGAAATGGTAAAAACTTGAAAAGATTAAGTGATGACAAGCATTTTCTTTCAGCCTTACATACCCAAACCAAGTGGTATTGAGATATTGAGTGAAATTTTGTTATCAGTTTACATTGATGTTTTAGCTTTAAGCTGTAACATAGATTTCAGTCAAGACACAATTGTGGAGAAGGGAGGTGGTGTGGACTCTGGTGCTCACTCCACATCCTGTAGTGAGCTGCAACAAAATGAGCTGTAAATTCATGAATGAAAAAGGAACGGCTGTAACGCCTCTGTGGTTATTTTCCAAAATATATTCTACATTTCATTAAGACTTTGGAAGAGGTTGTTGTGGTTTACCGTTGTTCTTACATGGCTGTACGTTGCACTCTTCTATCACAGGGCACTCAGAGGACTTTGTGATGTATTTATATTTAAAAGCATTGATGCACACAAGCACATGATGGCAGAACTCCTGTGTAAAAAGGTTCAGTGTCAAACCCACACTGTGGAAGAGCAGAGATCCAGTCTCCAATCATGAGACATGCTGTGTCGTCTGAGCCTCCAAAAATGCCAGCAGATCCCTCTAAATGTATTTTCTTCTTAGTGTTGAGTACTTTTGTCAGTACCTACTGCTTTTAAAGGGCTGGTTCAATAAAGTTGGCAGGCGAAACATCTTTCCACATGAAAATAATTAGGCAGCGAATGACTTCAGCGTGCAAAATTCAGTGGGCTGTTTTTTGTAGCGATGCAACAGTGATAACCATTACTTCCTTTCTCAGATGCTCCAGTGGCTTTGATCGTAATCGGCAGGACTGGGTTGATCTCGGCTGCCCAGAGGAGGTTCTCCTTATTTTTGCCTTTTAGTAAACAACAGAAAGTTAAACTGAGTCAGACCTTTGCAGCATTTGTATCTGACTAAACGGATGAGCTGACTTTTTCCTCTTCTTTTCTGGTTTTCCAGAGACGGGATCTGCACTGTCTCCAGATGGCAGACGTCACAAACAGCACCTCGCTCCACTTGACTCACACAACCCCTCCTGTTACAGCCGCCTCAAAGCCACAGAGGACCTCAGATGTGACCCCATCGCCTGTTGGAAAGACTTCCACCGTCACCAGTCCCTCATCACAGAGCAGCGCTAGTCGGAAAAACAAATCCAGCGTGCAGCAGCCAACCAGCAAATCTGCAGATGGTAAACTGAGAAATACTTACTGTTTGAATCTGTTCATGTTTGATTCATATATTTTAGTCAAAAGTACAATATCTAATAACCCTTCAAACGATAATAAGCACATATTCTTTAGGAAGCGATTGCTTCATCACACTGTTTAAATCAATTTAGCTTCAAGTCTTGTTTCATAACACTGCGCAGCTCTGGCAGAAGAGTTATTACCTCATAATGATCCGCTGGTTGTTGTTGCACAGTAGCTGTCCGAGTGTAGTCTGTAAGGTCTGACAGTACGAGGGTCAAGTGGTCAGCTATTTCCCAGTCCACTGTGAGCTCATAGATGAGCATATACAGCGCCATGTTAAATACTGCATAGTGTCCTCAGCTGCTGAAAGATAATGTGATGTATGTACATTGCTCTGAGTATAGAAGAGACTGTAATGGACTCTTCACAGGGGCAGATCTAAAGGGGGGCAAGGAGGGACAACTGTCTACCAAAGGCGACGGACGGTCGCGGTTTAATACGTCCATTAAATGCGTGCTGAAAGATAGTCACTGGCGTGCGACTTGATGGAGCCCTGTCTAGCCGTCTTGCCCCTCCTTTGCCCCTCCATGTAAAATTGTGTAGATCCGCCACTGCTTCTTCATAAGTTCAAAGGCATCCAAAGTTGTACTTACTTCTTGGATTTTATACAATCTTGTATACTTTTATTTAGGGCTGGGCGATTATGGAAAAAATAATCACTATTATTTTGACTGATATTGAAATCACAATTAATATACATTATTATTAGTTGATTTTTAAAAAAAAGTGTTTAACCACCAAAAACTCAACATCATTTATATATATTTTTTTAAAACACCTGGAAATAAATTAGAAAAAAATAAAGGAGTCAAATAATGTATTAAAAAAATAACAATAGCAATAAAAAAATGAATAGCCAGTCTGTTCTATACTCCCTGCAGCTTGCTTCCTATAACTCCACCAGTCTGTTCACTTCAGGAATCTTCTGGCTTCAGTGATGAACGAAAAATAGCAATGTGTAAAAACAGTAAATAAAGATAAATAACCACAATCTACATGCACTCCTGCAAAACTTACAAGCAAAAAATGACTAATAACAGCCAAAAACAAAACCCAAAGTAGTCTTTAAAGTTCTTAAAATACATGAATCGTTCCTTTTCTTTTACAGTGTTTTTATGATCCTGAGAAGGCAAAATGAAAATCACGATCATAATTTGATTAATTGTCCAGTCCTACTTTTATTGTTCTGATGAGTATATAAGACCTCGCCTAAACAAAATGTTTGTCATAATTTAAACTTTGTTTATGTTTCGTTTTTTCTTTCTTAGATTCGGCCATCTCTTTCCACATTAATGAAGCTCGTAAGTCATTAAAAATCTCTGAGTCTGATTTTATGGATAGAGGATAGAGGTGTAAGTGTGTGTGTGTGTGTGTGTGTGTGTGTGTGTGTGTGTGTGTGAGAGAGAGAGATAGAGATAGAGAGGGGGACTACAGTATTAATATAACTGAATAATTTCATTTCCATGTCTGTACAGCGGGCATTGAGGAAAGCAGAGGTGAGAGTGCCGTAGGGCTGCAGATTGGTCTCCTGGCTGGCATCATTATGGTGATGGTCGTCATGGCAGCAGTCATTATTATGTCCATCTATATGTACCATCATCCCACCTCCAGTGTCAGTCTCTTTTTCATGGAGGTGAGTGTTGTCTGAATCCATTAAATTTTTCATAAAGGAACAAAAAGGAAGAAGATATTTTAGTTTTATGTTTCATTTTAGAGACAGTAAAAGCAATGTTTTAAATTTGGACTGCATTTAAGTATAAAGTGGCAAATAAATGAGTTTATGATCCATGAAGGATAAGATCCTTCCCCAGAATTACTTGGAAAGTAAAATGTCTCCTCAGAGTTTTGTTAGATTTTACTTGACCTGTCCCACTTAATCTCCCTCAACTCCCCACAGCGACGCCCGACCCAATGGCCAATCCTGAAGTTCAGGCGGGGATCCGGTCGACCGTCGTACGCTGAGGTGGAGGCTCCCGGTCAGGACCGAGACGGCACCGTTGTCATTGACCTCAAACAGTCCTTTGTCATGTCAGACAGAAGGGAGAGCGAACAGAAGGAAGGCTTCATAGTTCCTGACCAAAGAGAGTGCTTCCTTAGCTCCGAGAGTTCCTGACCAGAACATCATGTCCCATGAGTCTTTGGGGCAGAGCTGGTTCTGTACATCAGTTCTCTTTTTTCTATTTAGCTGAAGCACAAGTTCACTTTAAGGACAGATTCTGACCTTTTCGGAGACGTACAAACATCAACCTTCCATGAGGAAATTGCAACAAGACATTTGCACCTGCAGGACTTCCTGTTTGCATCGGGTCGGTGGGCCACAGCTGTCTTACATAAAGGAAAGTGACAGTTTTTATTCTGCTCAGGTCATTTTTTATGTTTACTCCAGGGTCACAGAGAGCACAAGGTGATGCTGCCGAATGTCTCCAAGCCATCTCTCTCAAAGACGTGCTTTATTTTCCAGAGCCATCCCTCCCACACCTTCTTCACAAAGAGGAATCTCATATTTGGGTGTCATTTCCTCAACTCAAAAATACTAACTAAATTCCTCACCCCAACACCCACCTTCATCTGACAGGCCGCAGTGTTTCCAAACCTGTTTATCTCAGTCTAACATTTCCACACTGCAGCTGTTTTTTCTCTTTAAAAGGCAGAAAATATTTACTGCTTGCTTTTGTTTCAGAAAAAGGGAAAATACAGGTAAACATTAACCAAATTTTTATTTATTAATCATTTAAAACAGAAGAGTTTTACACTGTTTTTGTGAAATTATATTACAGTTACGGTTTATTTGTGCGAAGCCAAGTTCATGCTACAAGATTTTCATTGTTGGATCAGTGATTGTTCCCACTAAGCAGCATGTTGTGTTTTCATTGGGAGTTTTGACTTCCTAGTGGTTTTACATTATACAATTTTCCTGCATTAGGAGGATTTATCATGACTAACGTTTGATTTGACTGTTCTGTCATACAGACACATTTCTCTGTCATTAAAATATGATACAAGTTACTCCTTTCATTTAAGGCTAGATGTTTTTTCTCCACACCTTCTCTTTAAAGTTGATGTTGCTTTCTGAAGACTTGTAGGTGTTCGAACCAATTTTAAACAAATTCTGCTTAGTTTACTGAGCTTGATGTTTTTCCTGCAATGTTCTTTTTCATGATCTGTGATTTTCTATTAATGTAGCTTCTTACTAACCAACTTCTACCCACATCATTTGCCTCAGAATATCAAGACTCAAGTTTCTTGCATGATCAGTCATACATGAAATGAAATGTAACCCTGAATTACTCCTAAACTGTGCACGTTTTTTAACCAGAGAAGGTTAAGAAGTAAGGACTAAAAATAGCCCAGTATGATAAAATATACTGTAAATATAATTATTTTAGAAATATACACAAAAAATATATATTAATCAATGTAAATATAGAAAGTAGACAAATAAATAATAAGCAAGATCCAACAACAAACCAGAAGACAAGCAAGTAAGAAATGTACAGGGAGACTGGGATGTCTGCTAGCCTACATGACTCTGGTCTTGCTGGTATTAACTCATGACCATTACTGAAACCGCAGATTGGCTTCAGATCAGGGTCGTTTACCTGTGCCATACCAGTCAGGCAAAAAATCTTGGAGTGAACTTGGCTTAAACCATGCACCAGTCTGAGTACTGCTCGTCTTGTGACAGTAAATCTGCATTTCAATAATCATGAGTGTTACTTTGAAAATGACCTTTCTAAGCATTTTGCAAACCTTGTCACCAAAACCCCAACAGGAGCTTCCTCCTGTAGATGCAGTTAGTAAGGACTTTAAGAACACAGCCCAGCCTTCAGATGTTCCACAGACACCTTATCCTGGAGGATCTAATACTAACATTCTTTACAGTGGGACCTGCCCCAAAGATGGGATCAGTGGGTAAGATGCTAGTTTTTTTACACTCTACGGCGCCCTCAGAAGTTCTGAAGTTACCTTTCCGCTGACTTGTCAAAGCTCCTCTGACAGCATGTACTCAGTACTAGACATATTATCACAGTTTTATGGCTGATTGTTGTACTTTTAATTAAACACTGCACACAGTGTAAGTAAGTTTTATCTAGTAGCTGCTGCAGCTACTGCTGATAAATGTATCATCAGTCATGTCTGTATACAACGGTGTTCAAATGAAATCTATAAGTGTTCTAATTTAAATGTTCTTTTTGTACACTGATGTATTAATGTAAAAAAAAAAGTAAATTGTTCTTGCTCGTAGTGTATTACAGTAAATGTTTTTGTTTCCTTATTTCATAAAATTTATCAGTGAAGATAAATTTTCCAAACTAGTTAACAATTTGAAAATGAGCAGGATTAATCTGCTGGATACTTCTGATCAGAAAACACAACAGTAAGTTCTGTGTCTTGTAGGTGACAGGATGAAATACACAGCTTTTAAGTCCCATGTGAGGCATGTTGAGTTTAAAGTTAAATTAAGGCAAATGGTGACTAAATGGATTCTTTAAAACTGGCCGGTAGGCAGCGAAGAGATGGGATGGTCAAGGCACTTCTGTATTGGAAGTATTGCAACGGTTCGATGTTTCAGGCTTCCTTATTTTCTAAAACAGAATGAAGAAAATTAGGTGGAGATACTCATATAAATGTGAGGACTGGCAAGATGCTGTATTGAAAATAAACTCATATTGAAATAATACTAGTGTATTTTATCACCACATTTTGACCGATGTAAATCATAAAAGTAAGCAAAAATCAATTGTATTCTGGCAGTATTGTGTAACACTACACTAAAATAAAACTTAGCCTTTGTTAAAAACATGAAATCAAATGAGCTTCTTCTACAGCAAGATAAACCAACTGAAATCAGTGCGTTCTGCACAGGGGGCCTCCAACTTTGATCATTTGCATAACCTGAGCAACACATGCATTCACATATTTTTCAAAATCGAAATTATATTCAATGAGTTATGAATATGAACTATTTTCTCCCACACGTTTTCTAATGCAATCATTTGAACTTTGTTGATGGATATTATTGACCCATAATGCATCATCAGTAGAAAAATTGTCCTGATCAGCACAAATTAAATTAAAACAAAATCATGTCCCAATGAAAAATTAGTCCACATTATGATATACTCGGAAAAGTGAGAACTGTGACATACTTCTACCTTTCACAGGAGGTGCAGGTAATCGTCTTCTCTGCTGTTTTGATGAATCCAGAGTAACAAACTGTGAAAAGATACCAGTGAAAGATAATTACGCCCTGAACATAATAGTAGCTCAGCGTCTCCTAGTGTCGTGTACTGAGATCAGTAGTGTACCGTATCTCGCTGAGTCTTGCTGAAGCGTGACTGAGGGTCCACATTAAGGCCTGCACTCTTCAAAGCAGCAATTCTTGCAGAGATGTCACTGATCTACAGTAAATACAGAAACATGTCCAACATGTCTGAAAAATGACGATGCACACCAAACTGCACTGTTACAACTTGATTTTCTTTCCTGAATTTATCTACATAGAGTAAAGAGCAGCACTTCTGTCAATCTGAACAAGTGTCTTTTATCTTTATTCATTCAGTGTTCAGATCTGCATGAAGAGGAGAGGTTGAGGCCAACAGCACTTCAGCTCACTTGTAGCTCAGACTGATGAACCTTGGCAGCTGCTGCTGCCACCTGCTCCTCCAGGAAGGACAGCTCCATGTCGGACGTGGAGGTGCAGATTCCTCTGGCACACTCCTCCAGGTCAGTCAACTCCGCCTCCAAACTGAAAACTGAGCCAGCTGCCATATACACCTACAGGAGAAAAAGGTAAATCAGAAAAACATTTAAAAACACGATTTATACAAGGAATCTCAAATGAACATAAGAAATAAGATGGCAATGTCGGCATATCATTTAAAGATTTAAATGTTTTGTAAAACCTAAGAAAGTTGGATATCTGTTATATTTCAAATCTTTAGAAAAACAAATACCAGCTAAAATCCAACAACCTCGAAGGACAATAAAGCAGCTGCCCTGAAGTTAATTGGCAACATTATTGAGATTCCATTAATTTATGGACTCATTTATTAGGTAAATGTCCCTAATCCACTAATCTGCCACTCAGAAATGAATAGTTTCTAATTTCATAGTTTGCAATAATGATAGATTCACCAGTGCTCATATAAAACAAGATTTTACTTCCTGTTTTAGTTGAGCATTTACTTCAGGGGATAATGATCATTTTTCATTATTCTTTTGCAAGTTACACAAACTTCCTAACACCAGCCCATTACTGACTGATATTTAGAGAATGAAGCTGATTTAAGCTATTGGTTTATAAGAGATTCATTGTAGTAAGATCAAAATAAAACATCCCTCGGTCATATTTAACTACCATTTTTAAAAAAATATATAGTTTTAAATATTTGCTAAAAATTTGTCTTGTCATTAAATCAAATTGCAGTGCTGTTTCATGTGAAACCAAATGAAAAATAAAACTAATGCTACCTGTTGTGCTTCTGTTCAACAGGTGGATACACACAACAAGGTGTTGACAGTCAAGGGGCAATCTGCTGAATAGATTCTAAATAAATATAAAGTGAACTGACATTTTCCTCCAGCTTGCAGAACTGTTGGTCCAGCTTTTTGGGGTCTGTGTTGGGGGGCAGCGAGACAGAAGGGAGCCTGGTATCGTCCTCTCCCTCTTCTCCCTGCAGCAGCTCCTCTGTGGCATTCAGGACTTTCAACACCTCAGTGGTGATACTGCGCAGAGACACTGCTGAGTATCTCTGCAGCAGACAAACACACACACAGCTTGTCTCTAACTCCAGACACTTCACAGGATATTCTTTTAAATCTTTTACACGAAACAATAACCAGGATTTAAATCCACAACCTAAATCATATTCTCTTAATTGCCTCTGAAGTTTGACCATGCCAAAACATTTCCTCCAAACTACCATCCATACCGCAGGTTTTTAGACAAACTGGAATGCAGTCATATGCTAGATGAATGAAATTTAGTTACATTAATTAGTCTCTATTAAAAGTGATGAGACTAAAGAGTACTTAACAAAGGCCCCCCAAAACAATTACTGAAGTTTAAGAAGGAGTAACATGAAAAATATCTCTCATTGTAGAGGGAAACCATCAACAGAAAACCCCAAACCATCAACAAAAATGTTACAATCAAAATAATGTTACAAAATCAATGAAAGTGCGGAAATTATCAAAGAGATGGGGGAATTATAAATCAATCTAAAATATTTTTACTGAATATTTAAGGTTTTAAAAAAAAAAAAAACTGTTTAAAGTTCAGGATCCCACAGGTTTCAGTATGTTGTTTCACACAAAAAGGTAAAAGGAAAAGTTCGCTCTCACCTGCTGCAGCACAGATGATATTAAATCTATAGTTTGGTAAAGCTCCGTGTCTCTACCCTACAGTTCATATAGACACAGGAAAAAGTGTAAAGAAGAAGTTAAAAGTTTTGAAAATGAGTATTTAGAAAGAGTGTTAATCAGAGCTGAGACAAAGTGAGCCTGTGCAACCTCATGTGGCTTTTACAGTATAATCATTCAATTTTAAATTAGGCACCAAAAATGCAGCAGATGATAGATAAAATGCAAACCTGACCCTGCTGCATGTTTGGGATGTTTCCATGAACAAATTAACTGAAGCTTTTACGCTGTTGTTTTCATAGCAGATTTAAAATGTAAACTTTTTTAAGTTTCTGCTGCACTTTAGCCGAGGTTTCACATGGAAGTGGCTCACCGGCTCACTGTATCTACCGGAGATCGTTAGTGGAAAACTAAATTCAGAAACTGGCTTTGAAGCTCTGAGTACTTACGCTCTGAATCTCCTCTGGTGACAGAAAACCATGGTGGGGAGTCAAAGTGCTGCTCTGCTCTACGCCATCAGCCTTTTCTTCGTTTGTCTTTTTGTGTTTTTCATCAACATCTGTCTCCTGGCAGTCTGCAGCACCTCTTTGCGTCTCCACCGCTTCCCCCTCCATCACGCCTCCTCTCCCACCTTGTTTCTCGCCATCATTCCCGTCAGTTCCCGGACCTGTCGGCTGGTTTTCGTTCCTCTCCAGAGTCTCGCCGACGGCCATTTCTGGAGATTTTTCTGTGATTTCTGCCTCTTGAATCCCGCTTTCTCCTCTTTGACTGTTGTTCTTCATCTCTCCGGTTTTTCCGACATTTTCTCCAGCTTTGTTCTGTGTTTCCACCTGCATGTCCTCCAGAGTCATCATCAACATGCTGCTGATTATCCTGTCAAACTCTGGGTCATCTTCCTCTCTGCTGTCTGCTGCTGTTCCCCAGAACCTCTGAATCTCCGAACTTTCCTCCAGAAACTTTTCTTCTCTTTCATGTGGCCTGCATGCCCTTGGCTCCTTTTGTTGTTCAATGCTTCTTTCTCTTTTTTCTTCTCCTCCCTCTGCCTCAATCCTTGTTTTTATCTGAATCTCTGCCTCTTGTTCTTTTGTAGCCTTTGATATTCCTACTTGTTTGTCACGTAATTGCTGGTTTGCTGTTTTTAAACCTTCTGCTGCTCTCTTACCTATAAAACCTCTGTTCTCCTGTACAGCAGTTTCACGATGTTCGGCATTCCCACCCTTTCTTCGACTCTCCGGAACATTCTCACTTGTTACTTTCTCATCACTTCTCACTTTTCTGGCCTCATCTTCACCCCCTAAATCAAACATCTTCATGTCAATGTCTTCCATAGATTCAGCTCCCTGCCACATCTTCTTTTTTGCACCACAGCCCCCGGTTTCTCCTTCGTTCATCCCCTCCTCTCCGACTCTGTCCAGCTCATCCTCAGTGGAGGAAAACTGGGAGGCGCTGACCAAACTGGCCAAGTCACGCAGCCTAGATTTCTCTGGCTGCAGCTTCCACAACATCTCCTCATCAGCCGCCTCCTCTCCGTCTTCTCTGTCCAGCTCGTCCTCTGTGGATGAAAACTGCGTGCCACCGACTTGATTTACTAATCTGCTGACTTTCACAGCCAGGTCCTCATCCTTCCCGTCCTCCCCTTCCTCTCCAGCTCTGTCCAGCTCGTCCTCCGTGGATGAGAACTGTGTCAGTCTGACTTCTTTTTCCAGCTGACAAAGTCTATAAGTGAGCGGTTCCATCTTTTCCTCCTGCTCTTCATCCTCCTCTTGCATGTCTTCGTCTCTGTTTTTGTCCACTTCTCCTTCACTTTGCCCCAATCGGTCCAGCTCGTCTTCAGTAGATGAAAAGTATGTGAGGCTGGACTGCGCGACAAGCCTGTACAATCTATACTTCATCTCTTCACCATCTTTTTCAGCGTCTTCCTCATCCTTTGCGCTTCCTACTTCCAAATCAATATCCATCTTGAACATCCTCTCGTCTTCATCATCTCTGTCCACGCCTGCGAGTCTCTTTACCTCTCCCTCTCCATCTTCACCGCCAGCTCTCCCTTTATCTAGCTCTTCGTCTCGCCTCCAGGAGTCGGGACCCCCACCTGTGAGCTGATGCAGCTTTAAAGTGAACTCTTCGTTAATCTGATTGGCTCCATTTCCAGTGATGTCATCAGGGTCCAAAGGCTCTGGGGTGGTGCCTCCAGAGGTGAGGGTGTCAGGGGTCACAGAATCAGACGGATGCAGATGTCTGTCTTTTTTGTTTAAATCCTGCAAAAAAAAATGTTATTCTTATGGCGCAGGTATGTTTATCGGGAATTCATGTCAGTTTTCAGTCCTTTATTCGATCATTTGCAGTACATGATCCATTAATCAGTATCTCAGATTCCTGCAATACTCACTATAATCTATACCAGCCCGTCCTGCAGTGAATCATACCGTTGTGTTGATTCTTTGTGTTTCATGATATTAAAGATAACAAGAGCTAAATTAAGTTGCCACACCTTACAGTTATTTCAACAAAAAAAAAATAATTCAGTTTGTTTTATCTGCAAAACCAAATGTTTTAAGATGCCGAACTTTAAGCTTTCTGTCGTCTGGCTGAACGTCAAAAATCTCAAAATGTACGAACTCTGGAAATCCTTCATGTTTTAAAGGCTTTATGCAGAGGATTTTCCTTGATTTCAACCACTAACACTAAACCAAATCATTGCCAGTCATTTTCCGGTGGGTTAAACACTAGATTGTTTATCTCATCGGAATGTGGTTAAATAGGATTTTCCTTCTTACCGACACAGGGGACGATGAAGCTGGCTCCTTCTTACTCCTCTTCTTCTTTCGGGATTTCCTCACCTCTCTCACATCCGGCTCAGCAGCTATCTCGGTTTCCTCCTCCTCTTCTCCCACTCCCTTCTGGTTGAAGTTCACATCGATGATGCTGGTCCGGCGGGACGATGAAGGCTTCCTCATCTCTGCAGGCACCTTCCGCTTTAGAAGAGCTAGTAGATGTTTAGGAGGTTTCCAGTTCTCCTCCGTGTCTGAAAACAGATTCTCTTTGCTGCCTTGGTGGCCCATGCGAGGAGATGCCTGCAGGTTGAGGTTGGAGTCCGTCATCTTCTTGTGGATCTCTTGCAGGACAGCCCCCCAGGAGCTGTCAGGCTCAGGTTTGGTTTCGTTGTCGGATCCCAGACCTTCGTAGGCAGACACCACTCCGGACTCCCTCTCCAAGGCACTGTAGACCAGGCTCTTCCTTTTAGTGAGGAGGCTGGGGCGAGACAGCTGGGCGCTCTGCAGGGCGATCCAGTTCCCGTCTGGGCTCTTCAGCACTGAGAACACACCTCCGCATCAGAGCATGCACATACACACACACATCGGCACAGGTATCATGCAGACAAACAGAAGTCGTGCGCCAAACAAAATCACGCAGCAACATAAACCAACACAGTATCAGCCGAAATAAAGTGACACCACAGCACATTTATCCTCCTTTATAAGAATCTCAGTATGACTTGAATTACTATCACCTCATAAGATCAGCAGTTACCTTTTAGACAGCACTGTTTCTATGATTAGTTTGTTTGTCCATCAACAGAATATATTTATTCCTCCTGTTTACGCTTACTGGCTACAACATTCCTTTCACTTCTCCATTTCTTTCATAAAAGTCTCGATTCTTGACAGAAATTAAACGTGAGGCTTGAAACATCCGTCAGATGTTTCGGCACATGTAAACAGGACATCATAATCCAAATTTCCTGTTCCATCATAATCATAAGGAGCTTAGTTGAGTTCAAGAAACCGTGCTGCGATCATATGAGCTTCATGGTGCTTTTCACGGTGGCTGTGGAGGTAATTCATGCTCAGTGGATCCTCAAAGGGTCAAAGTTTGCTCAAGGATTATCCAAAATGTCATGATAGCACTATTATTCTCAACGATACATCCAATTCTTTTCCATGCGAACAGTTTTGTGTTTGCAGTTGACACATCTGGGCCAAAGTTACAGCTGATAAATAAGCTTTAATGAGCTTTAACAACTGAAAATCAAAGTTGTCAGGCACATATTTTTTTAGCCTCAATAAGTTCTTTCACATGGGGACACAAAGTTGACCCAAGACTTGTTCTAAGAGAGTTAAGTAAAAATTTGAGAGCAAAACATCCAGATCTGGATTCTAAAGGAGGCTTATGCAAGACTATAGTACAAATGAAAGACCTCAAATAACTAGGATTTTATAACAATGACAGATAAGATTTATACAAGGAAAAAACAGGAAAATCTAAAAAGCAAAATCCATATTGATTTAATTCTGTAACAGGCAAAAGATTTATGCACAAGTCGTGGCAACACAGAAGCCAATAAGTGATTATTAATGCACCGAAATAATTTCACATTCACCCAAAACTTCTTTATATCTTCCGCTAAAAACGGGAAAGAATATTACCAGAATTGTCCAGTCGATCTACGCTCTTCCAAGCAGTTATAGCAGAGCTGTAACCCTCCTTCTTCAAGGCCAGGGGCGAGTCTTGTACCAGAGCCGGTGGGTCACCGTCATCATCCAGCAAGGTGAAGGCTGAGTGTGACCTCTGTGGAGAGACAGAAGACTAAGGATAGATTTCTACGGGACATTGGTTCTTTGATCGTGACAGGAAATACCTGAATTAGTAAGTGGCACTGCAGCTGGATTAAGTCCAGCAAATTTTGTCAACATCTATTCACAGTACAGACCCTGGAGTCAGGGCTCCTTCCGATGTTAAAGACTTATTAGAAAGGTTACAGCAGTGTTTTTATGTTTTATCTGTTCATTCATTTCAATCTCAGCTAAAAAGACAGTAAACACTTGTGCAATCAATGTTCAGTACTAATGGTGACAGTGATGTGTTTCTACCCAGAGATTTTGTTGGTGTTTCAGGGAGATGGCGCTTTGATCACCGGCGGATTGATGATGAAGGTCCGTGTCACACTGGGACCAGTCTTGGTCATATTCTGCCCTCATCTCAGCCAAAGTCTTCCTCCTGCTAATGATCTGAAATGCACAAAAATCAGAATAAG
>JAVQJG010016639.1:0-16007 GCA_036024015.1 Craterocephalus amniculus | reverse complement strand
GATTAGGTTATCGTAATGTGATTTCAATAGGAGTGTTGACCAATGTTTCTTTTGTTTGGTTAATAACTGGTTACATCATACGTTTCAGTGAACTTGACTGACATAGTAATTAATATATTTATTTTAAAACAGTCTTTAAAAAGCCCTGTCCCCAAAACACTATGGTTTTACACTTTGAGATGGTGTACATATGGGCCTTTTTAATGTTTTATAAGTCCAAACAAACCACTGTCGCTCCCACTTTGTCACCTAGAGATGCTTAGTGAGCAACTTACAATTTTAAACGCTATATTTTCTGCCAAGTCAGGATCGTTTAATAGCCTTTAATTGACAGGCTGGATCTAACCAGTTTTCTGGCACATTTGGTCTCGTTTGAAAACTTTTGACTTTTTACAATTTCATGGACTTGCCAAATGTTTGGGTTGGGGTAAAAGTGCAGTGTAGGGCATTCACACTTCACACTGCAAACTGTGAACTTACATACAGAAGTTACAAAATGCATTTCTGATCTCCTTTGCATTTCTTTTCTCTGTCTCTTTTATCCACCTACACAATGGATCAATAATGTAGGATATGTACTCACATTTGTAACATCCAAGAAATTTAAAAACACCACAACTTTTTGTGCTGTTTCTCGAGATCTGATCATTCTAGGAATTTCCCCTTTTGTTCAACAGTGCTGACTTATTTGCTGAACTATAGAGTAAGTATTATTGGATTTTGTTGGACAGTTTTTATGGGAAACATTCAAATAATACAAGTCTGTTTTTCCCAGAAAAATTCAAGTCACAGCATCTTACTCTGGAGAACAGGCTGGACACAATTACGTTCGACATAATAAATTTTATTTTCTGTTTCCACATGGACAGAAGATGGGACACATAGCTGGTTTGACAATCAAGGGCTTGGACAAAACTGGACTGAGTAAAATGCCTGACAACTAACTTTGTACCCCTACAGCTAAATAATTGGAACCATACTGTCTGTTCTCCAACAAGCAGCTGATAATATGTAATTGTTTGATAATGATAAGGGCTTGCTCCAGGAAAACTATGTGAGATTTTTTAAGGTTAATCAACTATTGTTGACTTCAGGCTGAGTCAGTTTCATTTGGATCTGATTCCAGATCAAGTAAAGTTCCAGGACCAAAAGCATGACGGAGACAGGGCAAACTTCATTTGGTGTCAACAGCAAAACCCAAATAGTTTGAGGAATCTTTGAAAGGATTTTGAACATGATGTCTAACAGTCGGTTTTAAACTGAACAGTCGGCTCATTTTTTGATCCTGAGCCAATGCTTTGAGCTTATTAGTGTTACCGTTGGCCAAAATGTGAGTCAGAAACAAAAGACATCAGGCAAAGCCAAAATAAATTTGGTTGGAGACAAAAACATGTCCATATCTATGCATCTCGTTCCTGCAGCAGAACAGGTTCATGTTTTCTTTGTTTGCCTTTTTTTTTGCATGAACATATTTCAGAGTGGCTATCTATTAGTGGGTGTGATGCGGAGACCTTTTATGTCACATTTCCAGTGAAATGAGCTTCCCTAAACCTACATGTAGCTCTTACTCACTGGTTTACAATAATGGGACATGTTTTCTGCACATTAAAGAAAAGCAAATACTCCCAAAAGGATTCGATAAACTGATGTTTGTCCCCACAATGTGTGTAATCCAAGTACCCTAACACTTGACGCATGCACATGCACATGGAGTAGTGGTGATTAGCCATGTCTAAACACAGCGCGTTCGGCGAGGGTCGCCTGCAGCCTGCAGGTAAAGAGTAATTGGTTCCAGATTTAGGAAAAAAATGTGTGTTTGTGTGCATCTGCTTGGGTAAAAAATGGTCAAAAGTGCAACAGCAGTTAACACAGAATGCAGTCAAACAGTGACCTGGAACAAAAACAAATTTATCCTTATTTTCCCAGTTTCTTGGCATCCATGAAGTTTGTTCTCTTTACTTCCTCTTTCTTGTGATCCCATCCTCCTTTCGCTCTGTTCAAACTCTCACTGTTTCTTGTGTATTTAATAATTTCCTACACAGCAGGAAATTCATTAGATAAATATATGTTTTTCTTATTTTTGTGCACATCATGTATCTTTTTATTCCCTCCTGTACCTTTACCTCTGCGTATACACATGGCACATGTCTTTCACCACATTTCCTTAAAATTATAGCTGCTACACCCAGTTTAGTAAACATCACCCAACACCTATCCAAATTTAAAACCTTCTCTGTTTTAATCTCATGGCATGCTTCACCTGTCAAGCTACAGTGAACCGTGTCACTTAGGGAATCATATTTGACTTGAGCCAGACTTTACTGGGCTCCTTATGTTAAACTGTGACCCTCAAGCCTGCAGATACACACGTGTCAAAACACCATTTATCACCTCTGAAACCGCTGCTATTCTCTGAGCTTCGCCCTCATTTCTTTTCATCCCTCCCCGTTGCCCTCATCTGCTTTCTCTCTTCTCCTTGTGGCTTCTTTTCCTGTTTTTGTTTTATTTTCCCTTCATGAACCTCTCTGTGTTCTCAGGTTGCAGTGACTAGACTTAAATGTCTTTGCTTGTTAACTTCTGTAACAAAACATCTGTATTATTATTCTGTGTGAATCCTTTGCTACATTTTGATTGGCTCTCTCGGAATCTTTCAATTATTTGAAAAAAAAAAAAATCTCAATTCAGCTGCTGTTTATTTAGGGAAATAACTCTTAGCATTGATTTGCACAAGCTAATGGTGCAATGGTCAATTTAAGAAATAAGTGTTCTGCTTTTTTAGTATATTTAGTATATTTCATACTCTAATTTTCTTCCAGTTTTGTTCCACTGTCTCCCCTTCTGCTCCTCCCTTGCTGTAGAAAGATGGATGATGGTGTGATAAATCAGATGAAGTGAAACAGTGAGGAAGACCAGTGTTGAGGGTCACTGCTTTGGGTACCCTGCTTTGTGTCACTCCCTATGGGATGTGCAGATTCTCTATGTCATCACCAATAATTTGTCTCATTCCCCTCCTGTGTCTCTGTTTGCATTTAAGCCCTTCCATCCTATCGCTTAGTAACGTTTCCCTATCTTGGAAACTGTTGACTTGTTGGTGTTGGAGTCTTAACATCTGCAGCATCAGCTGAAATCTGATTCTAAGAAATGAACAGCTGGTTTACATTACAGACATGTAGAATAAAGATTCTGTTCAGGTTGAGTTTATGCCAACAAATGAAGTGTATAGTCAGGACAAAATCTGAAAATTAAGACATAGTGCAACATTTGTTTAAGGATTATTGGAGCAGTGAAACAGCGGCCTAATTGAATATTAGCTCAGCGTTCATAATGGTGTAAAATGTGTATTTGTTTGCGAAGAGATTACAAATATATTGTGTCATTTTTTAGTCTTTAGAGCAACAGTAAATAACTTTCAAACCTTAAAATTTGGCTCTTCCGACCTATTTTGATGGCACCCTGACATTCATTCTACTGGAGCTGTCGTTGTCCTGTAGTGTTGTAAAGTTAAAAAATTGCACTTCACAACTTTTATGTCAGCTTGGAGCATCAGGACACAGCTACGTTTTGCTTTATATTAACATCGCTTTGACCCGGAGAGAACTAAGAGAATAGACAGGATGCAAGACAGATGCCAAACAAGTGAAAAATGTAACAACTGTTCACTGCTTTGTTTGATATAATCACAAAGTAGCTGTTGTATTTAACTCATTAAGTCTGCAGTTGGAGGTCAGAAAGCTGTATGATCTAAGTTTAACTCCTGTGTTTTAAAGTAACTTAACTATTGCTGTTTCAACTTGTTAATCTTTTTATCCATTACAACTGTTTTGATCCAGGTTGCTCATTGCATTGTCAGTTTGGATTTGGCATTAAAAAGTAAAGGGTTAGGGCTTGTATTAAAACAGATATTGTACATCACATTAAAATGTCCTTTTCCTAGAAAACTGGCCACCCAGTCAACTAAAGACAGAGGACATGATGGACATATCATCAGGTACCTAACCAGTATACACGACCTTGAAAGTGGTGCTGGGCGGTATGAAAAAAAAAACAGATTTGGTGTTTAGTTTCCTGTATGATGAGTATTTCACCTTTTGCCACGTAATTGGGCTGGAAATAAAGCTGTGTTGGCTTTTTGAGGAGATTTGAAAGATGTGCAGATCATAAATCATACTGCTGGGCTTTAATTGAAGCTGTGTATATCTGGAAACGCATCAGAAATTTGGTTTATTGAAATCATTATAAGAAATGGGTGATTAAGTATCTCTCATTCTTTCAGTGTAGGTTATGATATGAAGCTTTGAACATTGCATTTTCAGGAAAATCATTGTACATGGCATAAATAAGAAAACAAAATGTGTGATTTAAGAAAACATAATTATGCAAATGATGAGTTAATCAAAGAATGATGCATGAGGTTGAAGCTGAGTGAAACTGCTCTTGCAGGTTTCACAACAAACTGTGATGCACTGGGTTGTTGTGTGATGAGTCACAATGTTTATCACTCCAATAAACACAAGTAGCAGGAAACATTACATGTACAAAAAAATTGTACTAAATACAAACTTAGAATCCTAAAATAAAACTGCTTATAACAGCTGAGCTGGACACGATTCTGTGTGATTGTTATATCTGTGTTGTGTGTCTGTATGTTTCTGCAGAGTAGGAACCTGCTGATAAATGTGTAACATTCATGCAACAGTGTAACATAATGCTTGTGCATGTCAGAGTGGGTTCACACCATCAGTAATCACTGAGCTGCAGCAAGAACAGAATGACTTACACAGAGTTATTTAGAAAATAAGTTGGCAGAGTAAGATGGATGGTGTTACAAAAACATAGGACAGGACAATTCTACCCTCATTTATATAAAAATGTCTGAATAAATGTGAACCAACCTTACTAAACAGTAAAATTGCTAATCAATTACTAACAATCAGAAATCAGTAGACAATAGTCAAACATTGGAAGACAGATTCAGAGATTTCAATCAAAACGGACCACAAAACAATTGAAAACAGACAAAATATGAGGCTGCAGGCAGCAAATGTAGATGTGAGCGATGAGGTCTCTGCCTTTGTGGGCCGTAGATCAGCTGAACTTATCATTGATTCGATATGTGGGACAAAAATTCCACAAAACAGCTTTTAAACCCTTTGCAGCCCCTCAAGACAGACAGACACAGCCAGGAAAAGATTATCACGTTTCTGAAAGTGTGATTGATGCTTAAAATGTTCAGACATACACTGCAAGTGACTCCCATTCACTACCTGACATACAGTACCTGCAGGCTCAGTGCAGACAGTCGGGTTGGAAGTGAGGGTGTGTGTCTGGAGTGTATTGTACAGTATATGCCTTCAGGTACAGGAAAAGGTCAGGTACTTTCTTTTATGTCTTAAAGTAAGTGAAAGCACACAGTTAGATTTTTGTGTGTGGTACAGTGATGGAGAGGTCGTAGTGAACAGCATCGCTGGTTTGGTGTAAATACTGAACCTAACTGTTCGCTGTGCATATAAAAAGAACTATGAGAATTCTCTTGTACACAAATAAACACTTTGGGAGGTTTCTGCCCTTGTGTGATGTTTTGTATATATAAATGCTGGTAAGAGCTTAAAGGCAAATACCAGCTGAACTCAGAAAGGCACATACCAGCTTTAAAATCTGTTTTACCCAGAGCTTTGGGACATGCCCATTTGACCTATGAACATGACAGGACTCCCTTTTCTCTTTTCAAAACCACAAAAGCCAAAGGAGCCGGTGGAAAAATCTAGTTTCATTTAATCAGAAGCAAAGTCACATCTACTGAAACCTTTCTCCTGTGAAATCTTTCCTCAGTGTTGTTGACCTGGTAACCATTGTGTTACTGGTTCTCCTGACTGCATTCCTTTTACATAGAATAACACCAAGCCAACATGTGGTTCAGTTCATTTATCAATTAATCAGCTGTGTGTAGATACTGTTTTCATAACATCAAGTCATAATACACTCTCCATTAGCACACCATCGCATGGTAAGGGGACAGGCTGATGCTTTCTAACAGGACCACATAAGATTTTGTCTATTCTCCACTACACTTCAAGCCTTCAACCAGAAGCCTGAAAATGAAGCATTGATACAAAGAAACGCGCTTACAGTGATAAAATTGCCTTGTCATCTACCTTTGTCAAAATCCCTGAAAGACCTTCTTTGTCAAATTTGATTTTGAATGAGAGTATTCTTTCTAGATGGTCACATTTCCTGCCAACTCCTTTACATAACGAATTATATCAATATTGTCCATTATTTCTGCTTGTATTTTAGCAGTTTTAAGATAACTTTGTTAGACCTCTTAAATGCTTTCTAACATTTTATTATTAGTTTCTTTTGGGGTTGAGTTGATTCTTTTTTAGTTTTTAAAGCCATAATTTGTATTGGTTTAATGACAGTTATGATAAATCAGATGGCTGTCTGTGTCCCGACCCGCAATTATTCCGTTACAACTTATACTTTTTTTTGGTGAATTCTTATACAATAGAAACAAATTTGATTCTTCTGTTGGAGTGGGGTTTTGTATCTGCTCGTGCTGTTTCTATAAATAGAAATCAATAATCAGCATCCCCCCCGGAAAAAAAAAAAAATGAAACCATTAAATGTTTTAAATGAAATCCTTCAGACAGGACATGCATGTGCGGTATGACGTAACTTCTCAGCAGTTGGCCTGTCAGTCTAAGCTCTGATGGTGGTTCTGGATTTTCCCTTTAGAGATCTTCCATGGGAAACTTTACTGTGACAACAGGCTCCCTGCAGAGCGAACCAAATCATGGGGTTCTGTTCCAACTATGGTATGTGTGTGTGCATTAGCATGTGCAGTAGCATGTGTTTATCTTCCACACGTACACACACAGGCCTAAGACTCTGGTCTGGATCGTTTTTAACATGCATTCTTGCTATGATTTGTGTATCAGATTCAGGTTCTGACAAGAAGCAGGGTGAGAATCAGTTTGGACTTCTGATGCTACCGTGATATTTAATCTTCATAACACACCGTGGATCTTTGAGTGTGTGTTTGTGTGTGAGCTTGACGGATTGCCTCTTTGGCAGAGAGATTTGTCACTCAGCAGGGGAGTGCACGGTTAAAACCCGCACACACACTGAACAAAGACTGGTTCAGTTCAGAGGGGGATGAGAGACATACGGGAATGAAAAGTGGGTTTGCTGCAGGTTATAGATGGCACCCTCTCTGTGGGTGAGTGCCTGTGCTTGTAACATAACATGAAAGGTTGAGTGTCTGTGAACTGAAAGCGTGTGTGTGTGTGTGAAAGATTTAAAACCATGTGTGTATGTGAATGTGTCTCTGTGTAGTTTGTAATGTGTGCTGACAGTATTGTGTTGCTGAGTGACAGGATTAAATGCTTTTTAATGTGCAGAGAGACTCTGATTGGCAGGGATTTTGCGCCTGTGTTTAAACATCCAAGTTAAAACCAAAGTTTTTGAATGCTAATTCTAAAGTTTCCTAAAGTTTTAAGACTTAAAGTGACGTCTGAGATTTTATTTCTCTTTTGTTTAGTTCATGACTAACCTCTTGTCAGTCTAGCGTAAGAACATATGTTGTCAGTTACTGGAGAGAAGTATGAATGGGAAAGCATACAGGATATATTGCTCAATGGCTTTGGTTTCCCCACATCTATCTTCATTTATGATACCCCTCCATCGGCCACTTGCATCAGGAGATGCTGAGGAATGGAAGTTTGGTCCCACCAGCAAGGTGGGTGTGTGAAGCTCATCTAACTGACTGTCACACTGGATGATTGTTGGATGATTTCTGTGTGGTAAACTTAAGCTCTGGTTACTGCAAGTGAAATAAGTAGGTCTAAGGAAGTAAAGGAGAAGCCAGTGTGTGTATGTGTGTGTGGTGTTGCACAAATGCACACAGGACAGTATGCAAACGTTTTTACTGTTTTATTCACATTTTTCTCAAGGTTGTACAGCAATCATCTGTGAATAAACACATTTTGTTGAGCAGGGAGAGCTCAGCAGAATGCCTTTACATATATTTAGACATTTATATTTACAATAACAATTGATTACTATTGATAGTTTTTCCCCTCACTGACGTCTTTAAGCTCCCCCTCAGTGTTTGAGAATTAGGGAGGAATTCTGTCACATGAGCTATGAGCTAACAACTGCTTGACACAATGCTGAAGCTTTTTTTTAATCTAATAACTTTAAACAACTCAAGTTCCAAAAACGTCAGTGGGTCAAGAAAACATAATATGTATGGTAAAGCATCCACCGTGTCACTTTTGCATTAGACAGTTGTTTTTCTTGTGACGAATGTTTTTCAATGGAAGAATGTTTTTGTAGAGGCATCATGCATGAGGAGGTTGTGAAGCTAAGCCCCATGGGAGTTGGGACAGACTTGCTGTATAGCTCATTTTTAGCATTACTTTTTGCAAAGATTTGTAAAAAAGGGCTTTTCCATTCTTTCTATTAATTTTTAATATCTTGTAATTAAGGAGCTAATTTGTGACAGGATCATATTAATACGATTGTGAATCTCTAGATTTTTGTGTGAAAGTTACAGTTAACCAAAACTTTGCTCTCACACAAATGTTGAGCCAAAACCATGTTAAGTGTCTTACTATATATTTAAGCTTCTCAAAGCTATGTTTTTGATTACACTTTCTCTAAATTGGGGATTACTCCCACTGACCGCACAGTGAACGCACTTCAGCTATGGAGAAGATACACAGCCACACGTACACTATGTATGCACAGGATGTCAGGATGGCTCCAGGAGGTTTAATTCAACCTGTGATTTGACTCCTCAGTCAATCAAGTGTTATAAACAACCTTAAATCATTGCATGAGGTCATCAGCATACACATGAAAAAATACACACCACCACAGAGATCAAAAGAGTGAGAAACAGAGAGAGAGAGAGAGAGAGAGAGAGAGAGAGAGAGAGAGAGAGACAGACAGACAGAGACACAGAGAGAGAGAGAGAGAGAGAGAGAGAGAGAGAATACTGAGCAATAATAAAAGCTAAACATGGGCTTATCATCACCACAGTAGACCAAAGGAATTTTACAACAGAAAGAGACTAAGGAGGTTGGGAAAGGGGCCGAATAGGAGAAGAGGAGAAGGAGAGAAGTCGGCAGCCATTCATGTGTACAGCCAATGCGTTATGGGCAGAGAAGCATGAGGATCTGCTTTGAAGTGTGATAAAAATCCAATGGCAAAAAAACAGAATAGAAAAGATTATACTCATCTTATGACCTGAATTGGTCATATATTGCATGAAATGGGCGTATCATGCATGCCATGTGAGGAGTGTAAAAGCCTTTGAGTCAGTCAAATTTGACTAAACATTAAACACTGAAAAGAACAAAAGAAGAGAAAAACAGTTAAATAGTGAAACAACTGATCAAACACTTTAGTTTTCAAACAAGCTTTGCTAGTTGAACTGGAAAAAAAGTGATTCTACTTCAGGAAGCCAAAATAAACTGGTAGCTGGAGACCAAATTCCAATGACCATCAAGCCAAAGAAAGCATTATATTATTTTCTGAAGAGCTAGCATTTCACATTGGAGCTGTGAAGCAGTTGCCGATGAACATCAGTCACAAAGTCCATACAACAGATGAACAGTAACATCCATGTTACTCTGGTTAGTTTCTGAACAACCAAAAATTTCCTATGTGGCTATAGGGAGCTTTTCTACCCCCTAGTGGCTATCTGATGCTACTTTGAAATAATATTGTGCAGTTCCTCTTATCCTCCAGTCTGTTTTCCTTCCCTTCTTTCTCTTATTACCTGTTTGAGTGGGAAATTTAGATCACACAGCTGCTTTTACACTGTGTAGCACAAGGAATATATGTAATCACAGTAAAGGAGGTGCAGAGGCATAAATATCTGCAACATTAATGTGCTCAGTGCATTATCTTTTTATTCATGACATGCTGGATAGGCGAGTCAAAAGGCAGACACATCAATAATCACTGTTTAATCATTAACGACCGTCTCATATCTGCTGCATGAGGATGTTTTAAAATGCTTTTCTTATGTAAATTCCAACAATTAATTCATACATGCGAGTGCGGCCGTTTGGGAGAAAAGCAGGAAGGATTTTAGAGGACAAAAAGGGGGTCAGCTAAGAGGGGCACAGATGAAAACAACCACAAGAGGATAAGAAGAGGTGGGGTGGAACTAAAGAAAAGGGGAAAGAGAAAACAAGGCAGAGGATAGAAAAAAGTGGGACGCTTTCTTTAGAGGCCCCATATCATGAGATTCTCAATATTTACCTCCATGGCTACCAAGAGGCCTCCTTCTGTATTTATATTCTCCTTTTTATCCTAAACCATTTGTGTCCATTCTTTTTTCTTCACCCTTTTCACGACACCTCTTTTTCTAGTTAGTTGCTTCCCACATCCTGAACATTTTCTCTTTATTTTAATTCTTTTTCTTTAATCTTGCTCCAATCTCTTCCCTTCACAAAACTGTTTGTAACATTTCTGGCTTTTTCTATTATGCTATTTTGCCATTTTTCCTTTTTTCATTCCCTTTTATTAGAGGCACAACTGATTAGGTTATTCTCAAACATAATCTTTGTGTGGTAATGAGTATTTGGGAGATTTGACAGTTCTGGGCCTTTTAAATGGACTTTTCTTTATGTTTGTGAAGGTGACATTAGCTGGGTGCAGATCTTCTAGAAAATATCATGGCCATAGGTTTCTTATTTTACCTTTAGAGCTGCCACCCTATGTATTATATTGTAATGACACATAAGGAAAATTCTACTCCAGAAAAGTTTTTCCAACCTCGGGCCAGTTTCTGAGTTATTCCTCCCGGCGGAGCTCATGCTGGTTTGAAAGAGTAGTGTTGCTGTTGATCTGCAGCCAGCAGCACCTGCCTCACAGAACGAGCGAGGTGCAGTAAAAAATTAATTGAAAACAAAACTTTCAAAGAAATATAATAAGTGGAATAAAATGAGAGGTAAATTGAAATCAAAAGATGAAAAAAGGAGAAAGGACAACAGATTATAAACATGATTAAGTTTAAAATTCAAGGTGGAGCAGATTTCATCTTTTAAAAAGAAACTTTGTAAATAGATGTTGAAACAAACAGTAAGAACGTAGAGCAAAAGTAATTTCAAGAGTAAAATTGAAGTTTCTCAGTTTACCCTATAAAGATAAAAAAGTATGTTGGTGTAAAAAAAAGACAAACTGCTGACATTATGGTGTGTTGGAGCTAAGTCCTTTTGTACAGCTTGGCTGCTGCTGGCCCGCGGACAATTTATAAAGCACACAAGGTTCCTGTCCCAGACATTTTCAAACCATTCATGCTCACTTTATTTCTGCCGATTGTGCCTGAGGGAATTAACCCACAGCTCTTTGTGCACTGACGTTAAACACAGGGTCACCAGAAGGAAACCTGGGAAGGGTTAAATAAAGTTAAACAAAAAATAGCTCATTAAAAGGAGCAACCAATCAAATCTAAGTTTACCAATGGAATAAACATGTACGGATGTAAAGTATAAACACATCGCTCACTGGTGTCCCATAAACTCAGCTATGAGCAGTGGCTTGATCTACTCAGTTTGCTAAAAGCCTTAAAAAATAAACAGACTGGAAATTTTAAAACATTTAAGATTCACAAACTGATTTGGGGTTGATGTGTAATATGCTGCAAAGAACTGTTGGCTCTCATATGTTGCAAGCCTTTACGCTGTGAGTTTAGTGGCTGAGTTTCTGAATAGACTGTTGGAATCGGGTTTAACAGATACCGGACACAGCGCCAAAGCATAACAGTTTCAAACTGTAGATGATCTTTGCTTGCTTCATTGAGTGGGAAAGCTTGGCTAGCGTGGAGTTTTTTTTGTCAAAGATTGCTAGGCAACCAGCGAGAAATGCAGTAAAACGCTTCCCAGCAACTAAATATTCCAGCACAAAACCTCCCAATGGAAGTACAATACGATTGTAACATTTTAGCTTTTCAAAGGGATTCCACAAATCAATATCACCTTGTGAGTTTAAGAGTTGTGGCACTGAATGAACGGGACTTGTGTGGATTCCTGTGGTTGATAATCTGTTTATCTGCTTCGATGATTTTTTTCAAAGTCCTCACCTCTGTCAGAACATGCTGGGTGTGTTTGAGCTGAACTGTTGCTCATTTTAGTGCTGAAAATTGTGATTTCTGAGTCTGGTAGCTTTTTTCCTTTGAGTTTTTGGTTCATTATTGTTTTTACCCTTAAATGTAGCTATTCTTTTTGGCAACATAACTAGAAAATACAAAATGTGGGGTACAGATGAATGTGGGATACAGATGAATGAAAAAGTTTCCAATCATCTTTGAAAATATATACAGTTGGTGACCGAAACTAAAAGATACTTTATCACAATTGCTTATGTGCAGGTCCCTTAGCAAAACAGTGCATTATAAAGGTGATAAGTCAAGATTTTTATGAGTTTTTTTAGTGATAAAAGGGTTTGGTAGCAGACCACCTACAAGCCACTCAAGAGGTTAAACGCAGTCATAATCCATGAACAAAATGAACAGATTCCTGTTTGTAAACCTAAAACCACTGAGTGGATTGTTCCTCTTATTGGCCATTGTCCAGTTTTGGAAGTAGTAAGGTAATCCTTTTAAACTGGAAGAATATCCTTTTCTGTCTTCGGGGTCAAAAGTGATAATCCTTTAAAAGTGGTGAAGTCCTTCTCTTATTCTGCGTCTTCCAGTTATTTAAAGAGGAGTAGTATAATCTGCTTTTAGCTTGGTGCTGGATTTACATCCAGCTGACATTAGTGGATCTGAAAGCGGGTGTAGATGATGGATTGAGTACATAAATGGAGAGATTTAGAAGGCTTCCTAAAAGAACAGATGACTCCAGAGGGAAGCAGGCAGCAAAATGATAATAAAAAACATTCAAGTGAAATAGGGAGAAAGAAATCATAGGGAATTTTAATGAAATATTGCACTAAAAGGATAAGATTGAACGATTGAAGATACATTATAAGAATAAGAGAGGAATCAAAAATTGGCGCAGTAAAGAAAGAAGTAAATTTTTGGGATACTACAAAAGAAACTGACATCTGTGAACCAACATGCCAAACCACACAGGATATTGAACTGGTGGTCAGCGGGAGGAGAGAGATTTTCATGGAGAGGTGAAGTGGCTCAATAAAGCTTGAACACACACACAAACGTATACACACCTTAGGAAACTGAATATCCCAGTAGGAGCCAGTGTGGTTTTAACCTTTGGCTTTGCGACCTCGTCTTAGTTACGGTGCACAGAGCTTAGACTCTGAAAAACCATCAAATACTTGTAGTAAAGTTGTAGCACGGGAGTGATTATATGTAGTTAACCCATCTACCTGAACGAAGGGCTGCTGTTGTTAACTTTTCACAGTGCATGACATGTTAAAATTTATATTTCTTAATATAATGGTGCTTTAGACAAAACAACAGCTCTGCAGAATCTCATCAGTTTCCCAGATATTACGCAGTGCGGGTAGTTCACTGTGCTTTCAGTAGTTACATGATTTTAGAAAAGTCAATTTTCAAAAAAAATACCAAGCATAAGAGTAGATGCACCAGTCACTGAGTTTTGCATGGACTGCTCCACAAGGCTGCCATGGAAAGATATGAACACCCTTTGGTGAAATTGTCGGTTACTATAGACATAACAAAGGTGGTATTACTAAGTAGTAGCCTAACCGCTGGGTGCCGAAACTTTAGCTCTTGATTGTCTTGCTTTTTTAGTATTTGATGTGACAAAGTCTGAGGATTAAGAGTAATATTGAAAAAAATAGAATAAAAGCAATGCATAATTAATTATATTCCATTCAGAGGTTATGTTATTTAGCTCTTAACATTTAGCCTAAACTTTTGGATGCTGCTTTATATCATTTGAACATTGTTAATGAGGCACAATTCATAACTAAACCATAAGAAATAGATATTTTCTTCTCAGTTTTGGGTTTCGATTTCCCAAAATTCATTTTTTCAATTATAACTCTTTTCTTTAATTCAAAGCAAACACACTTATGTGGGATTTCTAAAATACTTCTCGGTGTACTTACACTCTTCCCCTAGAGCACGCACAGCTTGGACTTTAGACAAATCTGACAGCATTCCTAATCGTCTGATTTGCAAGCATTCCTGTACAGCCTTGAGATTTCGTAAAAAGTGAATTGGTGAGTAAACAAAATTCAGAAAGAAGTTTTATTCTTCTCCTTCCCTTCAGACGGTAGAGGGAACAGAAAGGTTAAGGGCAGAGCAGAGTGATTTCAGTGAATCCTCTGGAGACGGAGCCCCTCACCTCTCAGTCACCGTTTCCATTCCTCATTTTTTTGCCCACTCTGAGGTCGATCACCTTCACCTCTCACTGACTACTTAGAGTCAGTGAGAGGTTACTGGGCAACACAAAGCGATGCAGGAAAAGTGACTGCAGTTTGGTTTGTTACACGGGAACATGTTTTTTACCCTTACTGAGCTGCATTTAAGAGGCAGCTGTGAAATAAAAGCTCTGAGGAAACACTGTCTGATCACCTGCTCAGCACCTAAACTCTAAAAGATGGAGTTAGCAACCAGCTGGGCAACACAGTAGAGCATTTAGCTGCTAAATCAAAACAGAAAGACAGCAAACACCAGTGTAACATTTATACTGGGGCCAGAAGCAGGATTTTTGTCAAAAGGTAATATTAATCTGTGTCCTCTTGTCTCCTAAATATTATACTGGAATGTTACTGATTGGTTTTGACTCTTTGGTGGTGAAATAATTGCAGGCTTGATTATTTTCACTGGTGAAATATAATATCTCTCCATCTGTGAACCACCTTGGACTCCCTTAAGGTGGTTGAGATACAGGGGAGAAAGTTCTCCTACAAAGTAGGACCCCATGGGTGGTTTGTTTAAGCGGCATATTGTAAACTACAGAGGCACAAGTCTGATTAAGCATGAGGGTGAAGTGGGCAAACGCGCTGTCAAAACACTGAATTAAAAATAAAGATTCAAACCAAAGTAATTCCTCTAAAAATCAAATTAACTACAAATGTGCGGTGTTTTATTTCTTTGACAGCCTTGCTTGTCATTTTCTCTTTTCTTCTAATTTTTCTGTATTCAGGAGGTTGACAGTGTGTAAAGCTTATAAAAGCTCAGCCGTCACTCTGCTCTGCTCTACCCTGTGGATGTTTATGCCACAGACACAAATTTACGCTGTGTTAGAAAAAATTCAGACAATGCAACCCTGTCTCACAGAGGTGTGTGGAATATGTTGAATGAATGAATAACTAATGAATAACTAACTAATATGAATAACTTAAAATGTCCAGTTTCTGTTTTACATATAACGCCATTGAAATAGTAGTAAAAGTAATTTTTCTTTAATTGATTTACAGCTATATTCTGCAACCAAACATTTCTTTTGTGCATGGGAAAAGGGTTTAATAAGGTAACTTTAGCTGTTTTTACAGAAGTATTGATGCCCTGAAATTTTCAACACTTGCTCTAGATTTACCTGTCTTACAAAGATGTTCCTGCTAGCTCCCAAAAAATACTGCTAGAAGATCAGTGCAACAGAAAATGTGTTAATTCAGCCATTCCTTGCTATGTTCCCTGCTTCTTTTTGCGTCATTTCACCTTTTCTCAAATTTTTTTTTTTACAAAGTATTCACAGAAAATTCAAAGAAAGATCCCCTTTTAGTTGCCGTTTGGGATAAATAAGTATTCTCTTCTTTTTATTTGATTTAATTTTATCATCTGGATGTTGCTTTCAACACACTCTCATTTTTAGTGCATATTTATTCTTATATTGGCTGTATATCAACAGGAAAACAATCATTGAGGAGCTGCATATGTAATAGAGTTTCCACAGTGTCTTCTGGGCTGTAAACAAATTCAGCTCCTTTGCTTTTCCAGCTTTTTCCGAATTAATTAATTCTGAATTATTAATTCCGAATTAAAAAACACCATGTAACCGTGGCTTTTGTTTGATAGTTTGTGTCCAGTCTGCTTTGTTCTCAGGTGAACTGAA
>JAVQJG010016625.1:0-22765 GCA_036024015.1 Craterocephalus amniculus | reverse complement strand
ACCTATATAAAAAACAAAAACATATATATGGATATTTATATTTATGATATATATATATATATATACACACAAAGAAAACTTTAAAAAAAAAAAAAAAAGATAAAAGAAACAAATATATATTTATATTTATATAAAAAATACAAAAAAACTCTTTAACTCTGCCACTGCCGGTCCCAAGCCCGGATAACTAAAGAGGAGGGGAGAGTGATATTTCATAGCAACTAAAAAGTAGATAAAAACAAATATGTCTGTGCTAGGAAGTTGTTAGTCCATGTTTGGTCCGTCAAAGAGTGTCTGACTTGATGATTATTTTGACTGCCGCATGTTGGATGCATTTTGGTGTAGCGAACTTTTGGTCCTTCAGGTAGGTGTTGCTGCAAAAGTATTCCATCATGAATAAAGTTTTAATTTAGTAAAAATAATTTCTAAATCATACTAATAATGGCTGTATCACTTCTATCTGACAGTATGGTGCCTTCCTGTGTGGAGTTTGCATGTTCTCCCTGTGTATGCGTGGGTACTCCGGCTTCCTCCCACTGTCCAAAGGTTAATTGGGCACTTTAAAAATTCTCAAGTGTGTGTGTGAGTGGTTGTCTGTCTCTCCATGTTGGCCCTGCGACAGACTGGCGACCTGTCCAGGTTGTACCTCTCGCCCATTGGAAGCTGGGATAGGCTCCAGCACACCCGTGACCCAATTGGATTAAGCGGTTTGGAGAGAAACAGAGTCAAACAGAGGAGGTCAATTTCGAGTTTGCTATCAACAAATAAATTTGGTTTTGGCCGCAAAAAGGTTACGGAACTGTTCACCTGTCAGTAAAGGGGGCAGAGTCATTGATAAGATCTGATAAGGTCTGGAACTCTTATACCTTCTTTGTGGCTCAAAGCTCTAATGCTCCATGAAGCCAGAGTGTTTAGAAGTGTGGTCATCTGGTTGGTTGTAACCATATCCTGACCGATCTGGGATGCTTAGGTTGTCCTCTGTAACAGCATTTTGTAAGTCATGGTTCTGGATCACACTTTCTGAGTATAGTTTGGGACTTTGTCTTGTAAATGCGTCCTCAGATGTTGGACATGGCAGCTATGCTTTGTGTCTCTATGTGGCTTCTGTGTCCCCCCCTTCGGTCTTGTTGTGAGGGTGACATTTAGGGCTGGGATATACTTGCTGCTGGCGACGCGTCCTCGTACGCATCATGGCCGCTGTGCATCGCTAATGTCAGTTTGGCACGTCGGCCGCTCCGCTCACGTTGACGCAAGGTAACGTGACTCGTACGTGAGCTGCGATATTGACGTAACCGCTAGAAGTGCTCGTGCACCATTTTTGTCAATGGCCCGCATGGACCTTATTAACATGCTAATTGGCCACAGTTAACGCATCTAACGGCGGCAAGACCTTTTCCCCTTTAGTTTATACTGTAAAGTAAAATTCTCAATCATTTTACCTCGATTTCAAAGTCTAAATTCAACTCGTTCTTAGGGGGAAAAAAAAGGAAATACAACTGATTGGCAGCTTGTAACTTTCAGAGTACAAGTGCTGCGTAGTCCGCCTGGTGGTATCCTCCGGTATTGACCGTTTTGGCCGCACTGTACCTCCGTAGTTTACAGCAAGTATGTACACAGACCAGAAACAGCCCTTGCGGGCACGCTTGCATACACAGCAAGTATATTCCAGCCCTTAGGAGCTTCAGGTCTGAGTGAAGCTTCAGTGTTGGACGTGGCAGGCTCAGGGGTTTTTATGATAGCCTTGGAGGTGACAGCACATTCCTAGACCACCTGTGTCACTCTTGGTGTCCTGGGTTGATGGAATCTGCCGCTATACGGGATTGGGATTTTCCCATAAAATATTACCTTAAGATGTCATATGATATTATTCTTTACTAAGTTTCTTGTTGTGTTATCCTTTGACATAGGAGGCTCTGAAAAAAAGAAAAGAAAATAAAACCTTAAGACATTAAAAGAAAAAAACTTTTACATAACCTGCAAAATTTTTGCTAAGGGCTATTTGAAATAAGAATTTGACACAACACATTCTCCCTTAAGAGTATACAATGTTTTTAAACAACTGCTTTGCATTATACTGTGCAGACTTAGGAACAGGAGTGTTTTCTAACTTTGACACGCAAAATTAAGCCAATGTATTTGCAGGATTTCCTTAATTGTTAAAAAAAAATAAAATGTGGACAACCTTGGGAAAACACTTCCTTCCAATCAGCCCAAATCAATATGGATTTGATGCAACAAACATGGTTCACCTGCCTCTGAACGGCCAGGGAAGGGAGCGAGTAAGAGAATGTAGAGAGGGAGGGTGAGGGTAGTGGAGAGGAGAGGAGATAATCATATCTCCACCCTCAGTCAATAAGCCTACGCCTCATTACTGATGCAGAAGGGAGAGCTGTGGGGGGAGAAAGGGATGGAGAAAGTACGTGCTCACATGCTGTCATTACCTTAAATTAGCGGCAGAACATGATTATCACTACCTTAATGCCACTCTATTCATATATGAAAACTGTCTGGTGTCATCTACACTTTGCCTGAGGAGGAGGAGAGAATGTATTTCACTAAATCTGGGCAGCCATTAGAGGGTATGAAGTAAAAATTGTCCCTGGCTATGTATGCAGATTGCGTCTAGAGATGACCCAGAGTGTCAAAAGATTCCCCATATTTCTGTGACACAGGTCCAATCGCTTAATTGCACTGATCCAGAATATCATTTATAACTTTAGACTAACATGTCTGCTACCATTCCACATTGCCACATGCACAATTTTTATTTTTTGGCTGTATAATGTCTTTGATCAGCATCATTGGCTCAATGTTCCAAACTTGAGTGTGAATCATCAATATTTGTAAATGTTACCCAGGAAACGGCATACATTGAAATATCATGGCTGTTGTCCTCTCAAAAATGACTCCATGGGCCCTGGTTGTTCATGTGACTAATATGGGTTAGTGGGACAAGTGCCCTCTAGTGGACATACCAGCAACTACATGCAATGTGTCACATATGTTTCTGCGAAGGTGACCTTCGTAAAGTACAAAGAATATATTTTAGGCTAAGACGACATGAAGTTGTTTTTTTCCCCCCATCTGAATTAACCCCTGGAAGTGCGCCCACTTGAAAACATGACTGAAACGCTAATCTGCCTCACCTCTAAACCCCTTGGAAGGCTGAGCAACGATCACCACTTTTGGGAGCTCCCAAATATTAGTTTTTTATGGGTCTTCTGTGTCTTCTTCAATAACATTTGTCGATGCTCTTTTTCTATTTTTATGCCAATAAGTAAAAAATCCTGCGGCAAGAAAATTTGCAGTAGAGATATGTGAACTCAGGCAAACACATTGGTCATCCTGTTTACTAGTAAACAGCACGGTCATCATCTAAAAATCTTCACGTCGGAAGGTGTTCTCCTAAATGTCGGTTTTCAGTGCCACAAAGTTATCTTTGCATGTGGATAAAAAGACAAAAAGGCATAAAAACTAACTGCTTTTGTCAAAATATCCATAAATTCGTGGTTAGGGCCTTTTTTCAAAACCAATGCTAAGGATTACATCTAACTTTTTCATACCTTAAATCCAACAAGGAAACTACGTTTGTGTTCTATAACACAATTAGTCTCATTTTGCTCATTTTTTGCAGCCTTTATGTGCATATTTGGTTCCGTTTTCTGAGAAATTGCAGCTGCATAGCCCAATGTAGCAAAAGGAGTAATCCCACTGGAAAACCATGGGGGCATTGTTGCGCAGTGTGACTCATGTGCTGCCAGCAAAATGAACAAAAAGAAGAATCCCCTTTGTATCTAATGTCTGCAGGGACCATCACTGTCTACTGGACTGCCTCTTTTAACTGTACATCGCCTTCCTATAATATACATTTTCATGATCTCCTCTACCATTGTCGAAGTCAGCTCCATACACACGGGAATGTGTGGGCAGGGATGTTTGATTTAATTTTAACTTGATGTACTGATTTGCATACATAAAGGGAGAACAAGAGGACCTGAAGTGAGAAATGTGTTTGTACAAAGTTGTTATTACTTAAAATAACTGACGTCAAGAACTTACTTGCTCAAGAAGCTTGTTCAAGGAAAATATGTCTTGACCAACATTTTTTACATCAACCATGCAGTGAAACTTTTCAAACTTTATTTGGACGAACAGTCCCAAGACGAGACTTGTGAAACCAACATATACATACACAAGTTGTCAGCATTTTGGGTAAAATTTTGGTTCATTAAGTTAATTTTTGCTCATTTTTGTGTCACTGCCTATATTTTTCCATCTATTCTACGTCCCTAGTTGATCCTTCAAGATCAGAGTTTTATAGCTTTCAGGGGCCGTCTCTGTTAAGTCTTTAGGGTCAACGCCAAGTCTCCCCAAAGGGCCATTGATCCTAAGGGTCCCCAGAGTTCAGCTCACTCAGCCAGATTGACAGATACTAATAGTGTGGATGCCTCTCATCCCATGGAGACAGACTATTAGGGCAGAGAGCCGAGGGGAGAGCAGGAAAGTATCCAACGAGCGGCTGACTTATTAGCGAGATTGGCTCGTCTGTACGCCGCGGTGGGGTGCTGTGTTGAAATGCAAATGTCACACAGCCCTCCTCTTCCTTCACTCCTCCCACTCCAGCGATCTGTCGTCTTCCCCTATCCTTCTCTCGTCCCCTCCCTCTCTCATCACCTTTACTGCTCCTCTGCCTCACTTCCTCCCCCTCCCTTCTTTGTGAAGGGCAGGTCCCCTTCCTAATTGATCTGTGGAGATTTCTGCTAACCTTCTTCCTCTCGCAGCGAGAGATGAGAGGGCAGATATTACAGAGGGGGGAAAAAAGGGGAGGAGACAAGGAAAGATGGATGGGTACTTTTCATGCCATTGCTGATATTGTAAGCATCAGATCCATTATGTAAACAACTTTGAAAAAAAAAGAAGTGTTTTTTAATAAGTATCCGCTGCGCTCTAGGCTGTGTTTGTCTCCTTGGATTTGACAGGAATATAAACTGGACTATTGCATCAATAATAACAATCTCCATGCATCAATGTTAGCGAACTAAAGAGTACATATAGAGAAGGAGAGGAAATGAAAGACACAGAGGATGTCCCTGAATGGCTCTGGCTCTTGGCCCTTTAGAAACCAGCGAGGTGATAAGCAGAACCATTACCCAGGCAATCAATGAAGTGGGGGGGGTTGTGATTAATGTCACCCAGAGCTTGCAAATCCCAGGACTAGGCCACTGGGACCACTACTGTCCATTTCAAATACACTACAAGCAGTACTGAAGCTCATAACTATCTTTATAGACGATCCAATTACTGTACTGTTGTTTTATGGTGGATGATTTCCGGTGACGTTCGTGTTGGATCCCTTCGCCCTGGTTGTGTAATTGTCCTCTCATGCTTTCTCGTCTTTTATTCTGCTCATGTTTTATTAAGTATTTATGCTCAAGTTGGATTTGCTCATCTAATACCTTTTGGATTTTGCGTTAGTTAAGTTAGTTGGGTAGCAAACAAGCTGAAGACTCAAAGAACAAGTAAATACTGTAAGTAAATTTAATTTGGTCGGAAGTACAGTAAATTGCTTCACTGTAGAGAATTTAAGGCATCCATAATGATATATAAAGAGTGGCTCAGATATTCTTATTTATATTCATTCATCTTTTTCATTTAGAATATTTTTTGTTTTTTCTAAGATCAGTTCTTGGATTTTTGTGACTTCTTAAGCTTTTTGTGCACCAGTTGTTCTGGAAATGGCTTAATAAAACACACACTCATCGGACACTTTCCTTTTCTTTTTAAGTTCACCAGTTAAGTTGCTTGATAACACAGAATCAGAATCAACTTCATTGGCCAAACATGTTCACACAAACAAGTTACATTTTGTACTCACATAGATACACACTCACTAATAATCAGCCAATCAGACGGCAGGAAGTTATTTGGGCGTGTAAGCATGGTCAAGAATGCTTGCTGAAGTTCAAATTGAGCATCAAAGCAGACTGATTGGAGAAAGACAACAGTAACTTAAATAACCACTGATTCCAGCAATGTACAGTATATATATAGAATACCACCTCTGATTGCATAATGTATCCAACCTGCAGCAGCAAAAATACACACTGAATACCACTCCTGTCAGCCAAGAACAGGAAATTAAGGTTACAATTCACTCAAAATCACCAAATCTGAAAAAAAAAAAGTTTGGAATCATGTTGTCTGCTATGAAAAGACACAGTTTCAGCTGCCATATTCAGATGGTGGGGTCAACATGTTGGGCATGGATCCATGTAGTGGTAAACGGGATATTTCATATATAAGTTTCCAAGCTTCATCAAAACCCTGGCTGTCATTTGTTACAAATTAGCTTATTTTGTTTCCTTTTTTTTTTAATTAGCTGAAAAACAACGTTTTATCCTTTCGGCTATAACGGTTGCAAATATACTGTTCTCTATTTGGGGACAATCCCACCATCCTTCTAAATAACCCAAAACAGGAGCCGAAGACTGAATATTAAATCCTGAAACATGCACTTTCTTAGGCTAATACAAGCAATTATCCCATGTTGTCGCAGTTATTTTGTCGTTACAGTGATGTGAGGAGACATTTAGCACGAGACCATCCATCCACTTCCCCTCCACTCAGCCTGCCTTCAGTGTCACTCAGCCATCACAGACCTGCTCTCTCTTCTCTCTCTTCTACGCAGTTATTATTTACAGGATCAGAGTGGTGGAGATCTTAGTGGGAACACTCCTCTACTGAGAAAAAAAGACAGGCAAATTACCAGCTAATGGACCACCGGGCACTAATGTCTAAATCCCCAATCTGTCTGTAATTGCTGCAAAATGCTCCGACTTGTGCTTTATGGGAGACTTCTAAGCGACTCTCACCCCCCCTCCTCCTTGTTCCTGTCCTTGCTTTATTAAAGCAACAAGGAACAGGGGAAGAAAGAGGGCAGAAAAAAGAGTATCGCTCTCATTTTCCCTTTGAGTCTGTTCACTTTCCCCGGTGGAATCCCCACGACATCATTAATGTCTCGCCTCTCTTTCATATCTCAGCAGAAAGAGAGCGGAGTGACCGTCCTGCAGCCGGCTGGCTGTCTGGCTTCGTCCCCCTCCTCTCCATTGCAAGGAGGGACTGATTAATTTCCTTGCGAGGAGAGATACAGAGCGAGGGACAGCTCTGTTTGAAAGGTGCTTTATTTGCATTAGCATTCATAATTACTTAATGACGAATCAGATATGGTTCATTGCGACTAAGTGCAGAAACAAGCTGTCGGAATCATGTATTTCAATTAGAATATCACTAAAACATGGTCCTCCATGACCGTCCAATATGCAGAAGACTTTATTTATTTAGCTGGGGTATTAATAAAGGATGATGAGGCCACGTTTCGTCCTTTAGCTTTGCAGTATGAGACAATGCTCCAATTAAAGCGTGGCAGTGCTGAAGGCCTGCAAGGAGGTTGTGATAATTATAGATCAAGGGTTGAAGTTTAAATGTGAGTGATTAAAGTAACTTGCAGTCTAATATGTAGTAGTGGTAATGATAAAGAATTTACCCATTGAACTCTATGAGGACTGGAAAAATTGCATTGATTCAGTCACTATAAGTTTTTTTTTTAAATATTCGAAACAGTCTGTATTCTTTGTAAATTCAACACAAATTTTACAATTTTGTTTGTGACTTCAAAAAGTGTTTTTAAATGATAAAAGCACCATTCCCTTCTAATTCATCTGTCAAAACTAGCCAAATTGTGACAAAATTACAAAATTGAACAACTGGGCGAAAAAGTCTGAAAAATAATAGCTGAATCTCTGTCTTTGAAGATTCAAGGGTTTTTTTTCCACCACCCATGGAAACATCCTAATGCAGACTTTTTCCACCTCTTTGGAAAATGTAAGTTTCTGTTCTTGTTGACGTAAATGAGTAACAAAGAGAAAAGACAAATTAATTTAGCCCTCTTTTTAAAACACCTGTGAGGCAAATTTGAAAGAAACAACATATACCAGAAACTTTCTAGCCAGCCTCAGATGGCCTACAATCCAATGCAACAACCTAGAATCCCTTAAAAACATGTAAACATAGTCAACCCGAAGTAATAGTGTCATATGTTGTATACCAGGTACAGCAGATTCTTCTGTCTTCAATCTTCTCTACAACATTTACAATGTATTGAGTTTCTGCCATGTGACTGGACAATTAGTTACTAACATGTTATTGAACAAATGTGCCTAATAAAGTGGCCAGAGTGTAAGTATTTTGTGTGTATTCATGCAAAACTTAACAGCACCTTAGTTACCACATAGTTTTAGTGGGAAGCATTTTACTTGAAAAGGTATAAACAGAAAAATTAAAGGTTCTGCTCTGCAGATGAGCTATAAAAAATTTGAGGCTAAGAACGACTGGATGAAAAGTGAAACCCAGAGTGTTTTAGATCATTGGATTCATATTTCAGCGGCCAAACTGTGAAACTGCACATGTGTGCACGTTTCATAGATTTATTTGCAATATATTTCCCAAAGCATCTTTAACCCTATGAGACTAAACCTGCTACACTAAAAATATGGAAGGAAAAGTCCTGCACTACACAAGTATCTACTTTTATCCCATCATCATGTGCAAAAAACTGCCTCCTTAGCGATACACCTTTTAATCAAGCCAAACCACAATAGGAGACAGCGGGAAGTCTGTGTAAATAATGCATTAATAACCATCTTATCCTCCCTCCCGGAGGCAGCACCGGCACGTAGGGAGTTTAAATATCTCTAAGGGATACCTTCATCTGAAAAGTGCTCTCTGCCTCTGTTGGAAAGAAAGGAAAAATATTCAAACTAATTGTGAGCAGTTCAATGGTAGTTCAGCATGGAGAGCACTTTCCAAGGCCTCAGCAGAGAGCGATGGAGGATGGCTGATCGTGTCCGCACTGGCCTCATTGACCGCTGCTTTAGAGGGTTGTAACCTTTGATGATGAGCTATTGACAGTCATTTCAAACTTTTCTCTTTCTTATGCTCTTGACATTAACGGCAAAATTTGGTTTTAAAGCTGCTTCTTATTAGTGTCGACAGTCAACAGAGCCTTCAGACACACGAGCATTTAGATAAAAAGTAAGCACTGCTGAATTTTTTTCGGTTTGAATGGTTTTATATCAAATTTTAATTGCTCTACCAGCTGCAAATAGGTTCAGTGGAGAGCTGAATGAGTCTGTCCAAAAGTAGTCTCAGGCTGAAAGCGGAGCAAAAGGTTTGAATAGTTGAAGCAGAGCTGTGTGTGCATCTTTCCTTCAAATTTAGACTGTTTGGGGGTAATTAATGGATGTGCATATATTTGGATATAAAATGTTGCAGTGCATCAGTTTTGAAGAACATGCACCAAATTCAAAAGCTTATGCAATTTTACATCAGCAGCTTTAGCATTGTTATAAAATCTTATTTGAATAGTTGTGTTTCTATCTATTCAAAAACTTATATTTTTCATAGAAAAGGTCATTTTGGCTTTTTCCCATTAACCCACTAGAAGTGGTGTAAGCTGTGTTATAAATGGCTTAAAATGCAAGAATTACAGTAAAAAATTGTCTAAAATTCTATTTTATGTTGTGATAACTTTCGTTGTTCCCCTCCTGACCTCAGAGATTCCTCATTTTGATGTCAAAAGGTTGGGATATTGCAGGAAAAAGCCATACCAGCATATATACTGCTATTAAAGTTAGAACCTGCAAGTTTAAAAAGTCCCAGCTTGTTTCTTTTCTTACAAGATTTAATTGTATTTTTATTGTGCATTCAGTATGAATGCTTTCCATCCCCACGAAACATTGCGCATACATTTTCAGCATATAGATTCCCCCCTATCTGCTGGAATTGGCTTCAACTACAATAAACTAACTGCAATACTGTCAATTAAACAGAAGAAATAATGTTGGTGGTGAGCTTTAAATTAACAGCTGTTTGTGCTTTCATTTTAGTGTAAACAATATGCAAATGAGCTTTGTGGAAAAAAACATATATGAACCACTGTACTTGGTTTCACAAATTAAAATTCCAGTGATCACTGTGTTGTGGTCACACTGTGCATTCAAAATAGAGATGTTTGGTGCAAAACCAAAGTGTGCTGGCCTTGCTTTTGCTCCAGGAGCCTTGATGAAAAGTCCAATCAATGTGTTAAAACTTCAACCAGTGCTACTAATCCAATACTGTTTATGTCGGCTGCGATCGATAGCTCGTAACCTTGGTCGTGGGCACGGATCTTGCCTGCACATCACTGCTGTCATGGCGTAGAAAAACCCCTCATACTCGGATACCGCCTCATGTTTTCACCTCTGTTGGAAGAGCAAAGGCTTTGCTGTGGGTTGAGAAACGACTCTCAGATTTATGAAATCTCTCTCAGAGTCAATCCGAGAATGCACTGTCATCACGCTGGAACCCAGGCCGTTTCTGAGAGTTGCTGAAAAGTTGACATTTTAGAAGTACAAGGTTTTTACCCTAAAGCGATGAAACAGGATCCTGCTGTGGGAGCCTGGTGTGTGAATAAGAACATCTGGTCCGAGAGGGAGAGGCTGTGTGTTTCATGTACAGAATGACACAAACCCAGTCAATCCCTGCCAAATCTTCGGTATATTAAACCCTGCATACAAATCCCCCCAGTGGTCCCATTCAACACAGGGTGCAGCAGACATCTCGGCAGCCACCGACAGAGACCCTCTGCCAGTGTTAAGCCCTTTTAATGACTGGATTTCCACCCGATTGCCAAGTCCCCTTGTAATTGCTTGATGGTCAACCCATCGCCGTGCCAGCGCTGGGGGTAGTGCTTGGCAGATGGGAATGGTATTGGCTTGGATCAGGGTGAGCTAAATAGCTTCAGCGGAAGCTTTCGGAGTTCCCGTCCGGACAGTCACAGCTCTGAGTTTTCACACTGAGAGTGAAACAGCACCTTTTCCTCTGAAAAAAGAGGGTAATGGGGAGATTGTTTCTGTTTGCCGAAACGAACAAGGATCGTGTTGCCCCAAAAGCATTGCTTTACACATGCATATTAAAAATCTCTTACTGTGTGCCTTCCTTTTTTCTTGTTCTCGCTCCCCTTTTTTTCCTGCAAAATCATTATTATCCTTTTAATCACCGGTCTTTTATCTCCTCTGCGCTAGTTTCTGAAAATAGAAAGCACAGGTTGGCAGAATCACGAAAACTAAATAAAAAAAAACAAGAAAGGAAGAAGTCTTGCATGCTGAAGTACAGAAATTGGGTTCGACTTCACCTACCGCAGCTGTAGGCTGCCTGTTGGTAGCCACTGGCCTTTGTGCACATATCAGCAACATTTAACCCCACACATTCACAGCTGGTCATCTTTGTCTTTGCACACAATGATACCCATAAGGCTATAGTTTTAAGAAGATGGAAGGAAGAAAAATTGCTCTGGCGCTGTGGCAAACAAAACACTCTAAAAGGCCCATAGCGAGAGAGGTAAGGAGATACATCAATCAATTAACAATTACCCCTGCTGCTAATCAGCTGTCCCCGGCCTGCGCCGGCCAGCCCTTTTGTAATCCCGTTGGCAGCATCAATTAAATTCTTAAGGTTAGTCTATTGAATTTTCCAGATAGTGGAAGACGTGGGGGTGGAGGGTAGTTTGAGGGGAAGGACATACTGTAGCCTAAACCTTTGCCTACCCTATTCTCCTGCTCCTTCTGGCATATAGCCGTTTTGGTTTTATTTGTATCTGCCCAAGACCGGTAGAATACAAGACAGGTAGCAGAATTAGTAGAATACATCAGTGGAGGTAAAATTTCTGGTGTGGAAGCAGATTAAATTGAGTAACCAAAGAACCAGATTTTAAAACTTGGAAAAGAAGTTAATCTCTTACTGTATCTTCCTTAATATCCTGCAAATTTTAAAATTTTTAAAGACATTTTTTCGGGTAACTATTGAGCATTTTACTCAACAACCGCCCAACCACCAATGAACATAAAGGGTGAGGGATATGTCTCATACAATTAGATGTGACCTCAACTTATGCACACAGAGCAAAAAGCTTTTCTGCCCTCCGTCCACAAGACGATACATTCTCTTCCTAAAAATTTTTATTAATTTCCCTGGTTCAATTGAAAAGCCTTATGGTCAAACTTTCAGGAATTCACAATGTTATCGTAACTATCAGCACAAATGTGGTCAACCCTTGTGAATTCTATGTGTCTTAGCAATTTTGTCGAATCCATTTTCATTATGTTTTCATGTAACCCCAGGGTTTTGATTATGAACATGTAGACGTGGGTGAGAAATATGAAACGTCTGCTGTGTAAATCCCTGCTAAGGAACATGCGGGCCATTTTCCCAGTTTTTGTTTTCAACGTCTTCTGTAAAAGATGGAAAACAAAAGAAATAGAAACTAAAGAAAAACACAAAGGTGTGAAGCAACGGGAAGGCAAGTATAAACGAAGGACGGCAGACCCATGCAGACTATTTTGCAGCCATATTAGCTCCTGCATTGGATGCTATTTTTTGAAAATTAGAAGTCATGTCATGTACTCCAAAAGAAATCCAATAATAGACAGGAAAATGTAGACCATGGTTATACTTCGTAATATCAGATTGTGATGGTCATGTCAACAAACAAAAGTCATCAACTGACAAACATTTTACAAAAGAGACGACCAGAGAATGTCTAAAATGCACAAAACGACAAGACAAATCACTTTGCCGGTGTTTTTAACATTTGGGCTTTGTTTTTGAAGGATACGTTGCAATGTTTTGGTTGTATCATTTAAAAAAATACTGCAAAATAGTGGAAATTTTGTATAGTGTTGCAGATGTCAGCTGGTTCAGAGCCAAGAAGACTGGTGATCTGACAGGCAAATAATAGTTTTACTGAAGTTAAATAGTAGAGGAAAGGGGACCCTGTGGGGTCTTATTGGATCCATTACAAGACTTTGCTTTTGTTCCTTTTTTCATAGAACTGCAGATATGAAGCAGCTTATAGTGTTTGCTGGGTTTTTTACGGGTCTGGACGCATATTGTGAAGGAATGGAAAGGGTAGGGTGACTGATACAAGCAGTAGGAATGGGTGATGATGGCCAGAAGTTCAGCAAGATTGAAAATATAGTCCCTACAAGGCTCTACTGCAGAGGCTTTGCAGGAGTACCAGATGAGCATAGTCTGAACAGAGCTATAAATGGGGAATTCAGCAGGTCAGTGGACTAATCTGTACTTGTGAAAACACCCAAATGCTTTTAAATAGACATTTTCTCATATGAATTTTTGGTCGCCTCTCCATCGTGCGTGTCAGGAACGTGTTAAAATTTCCTCCAAATATGCATGATCCTCTGCTCCCAATTTCGTACTACAACATGTATGATTGGATGCAAGATTAATTTATACCCCAAAATTGAACACAATATCTAAAATACAATGAAGAATAACCACCTGCAACCCCTAAATTGGAATAAGAAGGTATAGATGATGGGTGAATGCATTGGTATCTTGGTGTTGTTTTATGCAGGGAAGATCAGTAAAGCAACCCTTGAACATTGAATTGGACTTCATGGGTTTTCCTTTAGCTCCAATTTACAACATGAGACTAAGGATGGACTGTTTGGTTTGAAATGCTGACCTTTAACTTTGGAATTTGTTAAAATCTATGCCATTAAGAGTCCCCACAAGATCAGAAGTAAACAAGTGCAATTGAATCCCCTTTGGCAAAGTCAGCACAAAAACACAGACATGTTGAGAGGCAGCCATACATGCAGCAAACAAGAGGCTGAAACTCTTTGATCCGTCCGTAATGACCGAGGGAAACCAAGAATCACATCATTATGTTAAAACAAATCCCCCCCTCCCCCCGCCACATACAATTGCTGACCATACTAATTACACAAAGCCTAATCGATACATTATTTAATCTGCTTCCCAGCTACACAAAGTTGTGAAAGAAACATGCCTCTTTCTTTCCCTTTTTAATGCTGCTCTTTTATTGCTTGCACTTTATTGCTCTCCTCCTCAAAAAGCTATTTGTAATTTAAACCATGCAAACCCGATAGGGTCGGGCTCCTGGAAAATGCTGACAGCGCTCCTGTTTCCTTGGGTGAAACTTTAACCGTATGACCCCTCAGCAGCCTCCCTAGTGAACCGCTGCCGCTCGTGGTTGTCAACTATTCTGATGTTTTCAGACGTTAAATGAACTTGGTACTTTGGTATTCGCGTATCCTGAACGGGTTATAGCTGCTGCTATGAAAGGCTTCACCCAAACAAAAGCAGAGGCCACACGTTCCCCTTGCAACATCTCCCCATCATGCAGCCTCCATCAGCACGTCTGGCTGCGCGTCAGAGCGTGAATGGGCAGATTTTCCGGTAGCACAAGCCTGAGATGCGCTCCCGCGTCTCGGTGAGCTCGTTTCGCCGGGCCTCCCGCCGAGTCCAACCCCCCCCTTTCCTTTCCAGCCGCCGCTGCACAGAGACAAGACTCCGCAGCCCCAGGACACAGTCGCCACGGGGGGAAGAGGGGGGATATGAAGGAGGTAGGAAACAGGAGGGTGGGAGAAGAAAAAGATGCATGAGGGGTTGGAAGGGAGATAATGAGAGGTAGAGAAGATGAAGGGACAGACATGAGACAGAGGGGAGGCAGAGCGAGGTAAACAGAAAGCAAGGAGAAGTCACAGAGAGACGGAGGGGGGAAGAAAGAGACGGAGAGAATGATTGCTTGCGGCTCATTTCTCCACACATGAGCCCATCTGTACAGCGCCCAGGGTGGGACGGCACCACTGCTCTGTCTGAAATGACTGAGCGAGCCAAAGACACCCCAGCACCGCAGGAAGCCAAATGCAATCCCATGAATCCCAGGCTCGCCTATTATACTGCAGAAAGGCCTTTTAAAGTGCCATTTTTTTCTCCCCGATGGTGCCTTGTTGATTTACTTTCTTTTCCATCATGACTTAAGTTGGTCGTAATGTGGCAGAAAGAGGCTCATGGTGGAATTTCATGTTTGAGAATGTTTAGCCCTGCACACCTTTGATATCAACAGCATACACGTGTGTGTATGTGTGTGTATATTTACTGTATATACACTCTTACATAGACAGATTTTCTCTCTGCCTTGGTTCATTCAGTGTAGCAGCACCACGGGGGTAAAAAGGAGAAATTGACTGGCAGAGACCAAGAAATGGTGTTTGCAGTGAGCATCTTGTGGTATTGTAATATTTACTGTTAGCACCTCAGGCTACATGATACGCTCCGCTGTCACCATCAAACAAGCAGCTCTCTGAAGGAGGGAGCACATCTGTTGTCACCCCTCCAATCCCCTACCCTCCCTTCCTCTTTGCTATCTCCTGTGAACAAATTCAGACTATGAAGAGAGTGAAAAAAGCAAAGGAAGTGAACCCTGGGGTTAAAAAAAGCAAAAAATAAAAAAATAAACACAACTTTCTGACCGTCTTTTATCCTCCCTTCCCCCCACCACACACACATACACACTCCTCACCCTTCCTCTCTCCTCTGACCAAAGCTTAGGATGCAGCCGATTCAAATTGATCATTCCTCTGACCAATAATTCATTGTGATGGAGCAGACGTGGAGTGGGCATGGCGAGTCCTGGCTTGCGGTGTAGCACCTGCATACTAAGCAGCCTCCCCGACCAATCGCGGCACAGCGATCCCGGTCAGGTGACTGGCTGTTTATCCTCTGATAAATGGCAGGTCAAGCCGGGTGGCGCTCGCCGCCACATCCCTCAGCACCACGTCACTCGTACTCCACGACTGCTCATCAAACCCCCTCGTTCACTCTCCTCATCACACCCCTTTCGGTTCCCCTTAAACCCCCTTCTACAATCAAAGGCCTCCCCTCCCTGCACACCCCTGGCGTTTGCCCCGCATGCATCCATTATTCTTCATGCTCGCTGCATCGTCAGCACAGTCGTGATTGCTGACTTCTCCAGCCTACACTTTGAACACAATTAACTTAGTAATTGCATTTGTTTTAGGAGTATGGGAGTGATTATCAAAGCCACCTATGATCCTCCAAGCATACACACTCGCCGCCTTGCCTGCCTGTTGATGGGCGCTTGTGCAGGCGAGACCACCGGGGGGTACATTGATAGGGCTGGGAGTATTGCAAAGCAAACCTCGCTTCCTTGCTCAGCCTCATACACCTTATTAGAATCCTCTGATTGCCAAAGTCCTCTGTTGCTTTTGTTTATCTGTTTGTTTCTTTGGCGGCCAAGTCACACAGGCTTTTCAAATCCAGGGGGTCATTTCCAACGCATCTGTCACTGACGATGCAAAATACAAGGAAAGGCTGTGGGACTGAAAATCGTATGTGCTGCCAAAGGGGTTTTTGATTAGAAATTGAAAAGCTTCACGTGAAAATGTGTTTTTAGGGTTAAGTGTTTTGCTTTTAAATTGGTTCTCTAGTATAATCAAAGGAAGTAAAGGCTGCATTAGATATAGCTTTACAATGAGCGTATTTCTGAAGGTACTGTTTTTCTGCCAACAAGGAAAAATAAAATTCAAGCACTTCAAGTCATTTTTTTTGTTCAAACAAACAACTGTTACATTACAACTGATTGATCCCAACATTTCAGCCACAGATTTGTATAATCTCAGTCTATGGTAAATAGAACTGCCAAACTGTAATAAACATACTTGTATAAAAAAGATTTCTTCCTGAATACCTACGGTATTTGTTTCATTCGCAGAAAAGGTGCAATTCACACATTATGTAGCCATAAAAAGATTTCAAACATGTGGTTGACGCTTTCATGAGAAATGACCCCTACAAGCACATTTTGATTGTATTCACATCTCATAGTCTGTGAGACTTGATGGGACTGGGGACTTGGTTCTGTTAGGAATTGCGACATTCATCCAGTTCGAGTTTTCTTTCACACGGTACTTCATCAAATGAACTGGATCTTTTGAATATAGAATTCCAAACTCAGTTTCTGTTAAGACGGCTGGTGTGAATGCAGTCTTACATTCCCTCAACATGACCAAATGTTTTCCTAACTGCAACTAATAACCTAAAAATGCCTACATAAACTCTGGCTTTACTTGATTTTAGATTTCACAAATTGCTGTGAGAGTGTGTGTAGTTTATCCTTGCTATCTCCCATCCGGTCTTTTGCTCCTGAAAGCTGTCTGGAGCTAAAGTGTGTTGTGATCAGATGTGTGCAAATGTCATATCGGAGATTATGACAGTGATCACAAGTTTTAAGTCCCAGACAGAACAGAGAACACACCTGCCTTCTTTCAGAGATCCCTGTTCACCTATTTTTCGATTATGAGTAAAGTTCCTGCGGTTTTTATCTAATAGTTGAATTAAATTCTTCATCATTGCAAGTGCAAGTTTGATTCCATTATGCATAACAATATCACTATCCACTATGATGAAAAATAATGAAGGGGCTTTCTTTAAAAACATAAAGGCTATTAGAAAGTGGGTGCTTTTGAATAATCATCCCAGAATACAGAAGTTAAAGAAACTATGAAAATCATTTCACCGTAAAAAAGCGTTTTATGAGCCACACCGAAGGTGCAAAGAGCAACAACACTGAGCATCATTAATCACTCAGATCATGTCCTTAAATACAGGTTTGTCTTGATGCCCTGTGGGAGGTGCTATCTGGCCCACAGTAGGAGAAAAAAAAATCACTTTTCACATTCTTTTATTCCTTCTGGCATTAGGCTTTTAAATGCGAGATACAGATCTTAGTTTATTTATTTGTAATTTGGTTATCTATTGCATTTCTGACATAACATTTATAAATTGAGATCTACCCCTAAACTGCAGCAGTAATATTCTCATTCTTATGATTTTTTTTTTCTGTCCAGTATACTTTGACATATTCCTGGGTATATGTTCGTGTATGGAATGTTGTTATTGGAAAAATGAAGTTATCTTAATCTGAATCAAAGCAACATCACTATTTTGTGGAACATCCCGCGGTAACTTAAAACATTTATGCTGTTAATTGAGAAGAGTAGCTCCTAGTCAAATAATAACCCCTTTAGCTCTTGAAGCGGTCTTCATTTAGGAAATATGAGGCCAATGTTATTCCGAGTTATAGGGATGGACTGCCAAGGGCTCTGAGAGAAAGGAGGATGCTGAGCTTGACACGAACGTAAATGAACGGCTGGTAAACACGATGCTGGACAGCGAGACGTTGCCATGATATATACTCCAAGTTAACTTACAGTTATTCCCATATCCATCATTTAATTCCTTCAATCTAGAGAAGATGAATTTCTACTTATTGTCCATTTTAATGTTCTCCCGAGGATCAATTTCAGAAGTGTAACGCAACCCCGGTTTCTTTCAACTTGTGTAAAATGGTTAACCTAACAAAGGCCTTAAGAGATTTCAAACTATATCATTGGTCCTATAATGTAAGAGCATTTATCCCTGCTTACAGTCAGGGAACTCAAACCAGTAACACAAGGCCTATTACAATGTAGTGATATGCTGTGATCACTTGTGATATAGTTTCTTTTTACAAGACCCCTAAATAATCTTTTTCAGCTCTCAAGACTGGTATCCATCTAATATTTAATACCCATAAGAATATTGTGGTGTCTACTTATTCACAGTTGTCTGTTTGTGAAATCAATCTGAAACTTTAACGCAAAAGTGATATGCATGTTTCTTAAACCTTAATAAAAATTGCATAAATAGCATAAACCCAACTGCAGATGTAGGAAAAATGCAGAAAATAAGGTCAAGATTCAAATTAAAAGTGAAAAGAACTAGTTCTGTAGCAGTATGGTTTGAAACTTCCATTGTTCAAGCCTGAACATCTCGTTACACTGGAATACTGTTCCTCTGAATTGTGAGTCTGAACACCAGCTTGTGTGATGTCCCTGCGTTATTACACATATACACAACATACTCTATTCAAGCTGCACTTCGTGGATCTTTCCTACGACAGTGACTTTGAATAAAGGACCAGTGCTGCAGCCCTTTTTTAATTGAAATGCAAACTACATCAACGGCCAGACCGCGGAATTGGCAATACTCTCCTGGCAGCATGATAAAGGCTTTTTTGCTGTTTCTGTGGCTATCGACTTGGTCATGTGTGTAATTGCCTAAAGCGTTTCTGAAGCCTCCGATGCACCAATGTAAATATTAAAGAGAGCGCTAGGCTTAATAAAATGCTGTTCAAACAATATGGGGCCCCGAGTTATCTCCTGTCCGTTTTTCAGCAGGGCCCGCAGGAGTCGAGGGGTTCGGCGAGGCAGACGGGGGGTCAGTATCAAGATGAGGCCGACTCCTTCATAAGTGACGGCACGGACGAAGGAGAGCGAGGCGACAGCCGATTAAATGAATCCGCTAAAAAGCAAATAGGGGCTGAGGGAAGAAAAAGGAAGTGAAAATAGGAGATATTATTGCCACTGAGAAGAGAAAAGAGGAGGAGGGGGGAAGAAGCAAGTAAGAAACAGCAGGAGGGAAGGGAGTGATGGATCAGACAGTCTCTAATGGTATTGATCCGATCCAAGGCCACGGTGGAGATGAAGGCCTCCCTGCATAGACACCCTGCTGTCACCTTGACCTTGGACCAATCCCTGACCTGTGATCCTTTGACCCCCTCCAGCCCTGCTCCTCCTGACCTTCCCTCCCCCTTGCTGGTCCCCAGCAGCCTCTGCGCCACCTTTCCAAATGAGAATTGACTTTCCTCCTCTGTGCAGGGGTGGAAACGTGGGTTAAAGTGTGTCAATAATGTTTCAGAGGAACAATTTCTGGAGCCGGTTTTGTCCACGGCGTAACATTTGGACATTTGCTCTCCGAGCCGATACCGTGGCATGTCCTGTGAGGCAGTTGGAGTGAGTTGCGAGGCTACTAACTGCCTTTTGGCTATTGATCCGTCCGTTAAATTGCACGCACACAGAGTAAGCGCGGAGAGGGAGCATCACCGGGCCGAGGCATACTCGGCTCACGATAGCCGCCATCTAATGGTAATTGCTTTCGATCTCTCCCCACAGACATGCGATTTAGAGCGCCTCTTCTCCTGAATAGGTGACACCAAATATTTACTGTGTGTGGGCATGGAAGGAAAAATGTATCTCAGTTTGTCCTCCGTGCCCAAGAAGCCGAGGAATTGCAGAGGAAAGAAAAAGGCAGAAGAGTTCATTCACTTCAGGACCAAGGAAGGAAGAAGAACGATTGTAAAAACGTGATCATCTCTAAAAGGGGCGCTTGGCTTTCCCCCTCACCCTGCACTTCATCACTATGTCGCCACTGAATGGTGCTTAGGGAGAGGAGGGAGGGGTGGGTGAGGCTTCTCTAGCAGCCCCCAGGTGATTACACTGAATGGATTACAGCAGGAAACGGCTGTCCCTCTTTCAAACTGCCAGGTGGCGTCCATTTTTCTCCCGGCCTCATTGTTCAGCTCTGTGTACAGGACAGATTTAGACGGCCCAATAAACTCCCATCTTTAGACGAAGGCAGCTTGATGCAGCACCCCCTGATCTCAAAGGGGATACAGTAGATCGACTGCTGCGTTGTTAGGCTGAGACAAAGGTAGAGACCGGAATGTTGCGCTGGGCTCGTAAACGCTTGGAAATCCTCCATAAGCCATTAAAAACTGACCCGCTGGACATTTTCCAAACTAATCAATCATGCATGTGCTCCATTCTCTTGCTCCATAACTTTTTTTTTTTTTCCCCATTTTCCCCGCGCTCATCTCTTTCCCTTGTTACAAACAGCAGCCGAGTTCATTAGCTGGTATTTGCATCAGTCCATTCCCCGTGGAGCACGGGGTTGTTTGTATCTCTTGTAGCCCGATACCTGCCAATGCTAATCCTGTTTACAGTAGCACTGAAACAAAACTTAGTGGGCCATCCATCCCCAAACATCCTGTCCACCTGTCAATAGGCTTAACGCGTCCACCAAATTTATGTCAAAGTGATCACACGGGATTACAGAAGCCATTTGTACCACTTATCCTGACATTTCTGGGGTGTTAACAAACAAATCACAGCGGCTGAGGTAAAACATCAGGATTCCAAGTACCTTTTGTGGAAAGTATCCCTCCTACCAATTGTCCCAGCTTTTCATGTGTGTTTAAAATGATCGGTCTCATTTGGACAAAGGTGATGCTGATGTGTTGAGAAAAGAATGTTTGCCGTAGAGAGTTGCAGCAATATTTGTCAGGTTTGTGAGGTTTTACCCAGCAACAACAAAATAATGAGCTTGACAATTACTTTGCAGCTTTAAGAGGGAGCTTGTTATCCATCAGCCCTTAAAGTTGTGGCTGCTTGGGAACGATTTTATTTCAAGAAAAAAAAAACTTGATCTTGTTTAAAACCCATTTCAGATCTTCATGCATGATATAGATGATAGTTTCACGAGGACTTGGTACTCTGTAAGTGTTTGATTCACCCCGAGCTGATGTACAGATTCCTGGAAGTTTTCCAAAGCTGTTTTGTTCTGGCTTTTGTTACCATGTGAGTATTGTGTATGATAGAAGGACCGCTGGGACTGTTTATCACGCTGATCCTCTTATACTGCCTCTATCCTTTGTTTAAAGGGACAATTAGAACAGTTAATCCACCGACTGTTGTATTTTTTTCCCTCTTAGAGCTTTTTTCATCACTTCAAAGAGTCTAAGAGGCTTGATAAAAATACTTTATTTTAACAGCACTCATTTTTATGAACAAATAATGTCACATTACATTTAAGCGGGTGATGACAAGTGCCATAGGTAGAACTGTGCCAATTAGAAGCAATTTTTTTCTTTGGTGATAAAGTAACTGGCTTTTTCAACTGTTGATGTTAAATGGTAGTGCTGTTTTGTTGTTTACTGATTTTAAGAAATTTACAGAGCAGTTATTTGTGTTTTTTTCTGCGTGTTAATATCTCTACAATAAATGAATTATTACATTGATTTGATTTAACCCAGAAAAGTGCATGTAAACATCTCCATCAGATTGAAATTAGATCAACTGAGAGCTCTTAAAAATTGTATTAACATGCCCAGATAATAATACAGTATACAGATTTTTAATACAGATAATACAGTAATGCAGTCTCTCACTTTGCTTGGGTAGACTGAAATGGGCTTAGGTGCACCACACAAGCTCCAAATTTGAGATTTTTGCATGCTCTTGCAAAGAACATGAAGTGTCACTAAAACTGGACAAATAGAAAATTAGAAAAATGTTGCCGGACTCTTCTGCATGGTAAAGTCAGAAACAATGTGAGAGCATTGATCCATCCTGCCTGGCATCAAGGACTGGGATTGCTGCTGTTGTTTAAAGTAATACTGTAGGCACTGCAGGGTATTTTATTGGCCCACTTGGCCCCTTTGTACCAATTCAACATTGTTAAACCAGCACAGCCTACCTCAGTGTTGTTGTCCATCCCTTATTAAGCACAGTGGAGCATCGTCCGATGGCTATTCCAGCAGGATAATGCCCTATGTCACAAATTTGACCATTAACTCCAACGGCCTCCACAGCCCCCACATCTCAATTCAATATTCCACCTTTGGGATGTGGTGGAACGGGAGATTATCATTAGGGATGTACAGAAACTGTGTGATGCTGTCATCTTGAAATGATTGTTTACTGTTTGCTTGTGTTTTTATCCAGTTTTAATGTATTCATTCTGCATCCACTGTAGCACTTTGAGATTTGAGTTCAAATGTTAAGTGCCTAACAAATTAAATTTATTTTTATGATTATCATCATCATTATTATTATTATTATTATTATTATTATTATTATTATTATTATTATTATTATTATTATTATTATTATTATTATTATTATTATTATTATTATTATTATTATTATTATTATTTTATTTTTTA